>CABFWB010006804.1:8694-23264 GCA_902151455.1 Timema bartmani
CTCAATTTTTGTTTAATGTTATTACAATAGTTTGCAGCTACATACCAATTTTAAGCCACATAAAGGATCAGGAAATGACCTAAAAGGTAAATGCATGTAATCCTAATGCTAAAACGCGTGTTCTTATACATATTAGGGTTGATTTCTCCACAACCCTTCATCCAATTTTCTTCCCCAACTAACATGATCTGTACAAAGGTACAAAAAACAACTGAGCCAAGTTTGAATTAAATTGGTCAATGTGTTGAAAGTTATCGTGAGATATACCCACCACAGACAGACAAATGTAAATCGGTGGAGTTAAAACAGAGAACTCGCTTCACTCATTCAATAACTCAAACCACATGATTATTTTGCTAGATTGCCTATATAAGGCGTCAGCTGTACAAGCACGCAAGCAAAAATGTCACACCCCCCCATCTTGTTTTTTCCTCTTTGTCGCGTAAACAAGTGATGTGGGGCCCCTTGAATTGTGGGACTGTTTGCGACTCCACCATTCACACACTTCTGAGGGAGGCCTTGATTATACTTAGGAATTAAATGAGAGTATTGTTTACATATTGTTTACAAAAAATAGTGCAATAAATAAATCAAAACTATGGTTGAAACTTTTGTAAAAAAAATGTCTACCTCAATGTGTTTGTAAAAGCAATGATTTTAAGTTTTAGGACAATAATTTATGTTGTTAACAATAACTTTGTGTTTGTATTCATTTATCAGTTGTAAGAAACTTAACAACATCTTTGTTTGATGTTTACCTGTTGCGGTGTAGTTGTGCTGCCAATAGTTTGGTAGACTATAGGAGGCTATAGGAGGGAGTTTGATCCTCACCAAATGCATTATTTTAACTATACGGCACAGTTTTGAAGGGAATGCATGTGAGGTTATTTCAAAATTAACTCTCCTAATCCTATTTCCTTAGGTTAGGTGAATAAAGTTGCTGATAATCAAAACTTAAATCTGATAGTAAAAATTGTTTATACACCCCCATAGAACCCCTCTATTTATTTATTTAATAATGAGAGCTATATATTAATCTTTGTCATATTATTTAATAATTGTATATGTTGTTGGTTTTTTGAAAAAGTACTGCTCACATTCCACTCAAGCAGAGTATTGCAGTTTAAACTGTAGAATACTCACCAAAAATATGATTATTTTGAATTTTTATTGTGAAAATATAAAATTACAAGCTTATATTTGTATATGCAGGTTGCAGTCATTTTTCTTATTTAAGAGTGTGTATATTACATGTTTTATTGATTCATAAAATTAAAATGTTAACACATTTATCAACAGAAGACATTTTTTGTGTTTATTATTTTGTTAAAAATTTATTTAAAGAATAAAATACTGTAAAAATTAAATTTCGTCAAAGATGATTTAACAAAAAATTTAAAATAATCATGTATTTTATTATATTCATTGCTTTGTTCATAACTAAAACTATAGGTAAGGTGTTTATTGACCAATTTGTAGAGCAATGAGGATTTTGAGGATGTGATATCACTATCGTAAATATGTAACGAGGAGCTTAAAAGACTTGTGTAAAAAAATATATAATTTTTTGTGTATTTCTTATAAGTTGGACACTTGTATGTGCCGCAACATAGATATGAGTAAATAAAACATTTATTATGGTTATGTGCTTTCATTGTAATGAGATCTCTATCAAGGTTATCCTATTTTCTCTCAACAAATGACAGTCATTTTTATAGTTGGCTCGAATCCACTATTTTACAAATACAAATCTCAAATTTAGCTTTGAATCCTGAATCTCTTATTTGAATCCAGGAAAAAAAATTATTAACAAAAGAGAAAATATAAATATAATAAAATAATATAAAATACAAATATTAACTAAATGTTAACATTCTTATAATACATTCATTATAACATTCAAACATCCAGTTAAGTGTTAAATTACTGGTCTTGGGCCTGGTTGTTAAGTTCACCCTACAATTATAATTGGTTCTGAGCCACCAATAGGCAGTATTAGAACTCTAAAACAAATTTCACTTGACAAATTGAAACAAACATTTGTTTAAGGATGTGAGTTTTGAATCCAAAATTTTCTCAAATGCTTGAATCTCGAATATCCTCAAGGATTTGAGGGCCCATCCCTAGCTATTCTGAAAACCAAAATAAAACTAATACATTCATCCACCTACATTATTTATTGGTGCTATAAAAAGTTTGTAAACTCCTCACTAAGATCAAATTTGCACATAAATGATTTGGAGACTTTTAAACAAAATCAAACAAGTATGTTTTGTACATTAATATCTAATGGTGATGACGATAAATAAACTTAATGTTATGTTCTTCCATTTAACATTTGTATATGGAAACATAATTGCAAGATTTCGCCTTAATTCCATGACATATAGGATGTGCCGAATGTAGTGTTGTGTACTTGAAAGAGCGACGCGTAGATTTTATACAAGTGATCATGCCTTCACTCTCTCTGGGACATCCAGCTAAGGACCAAATCAAACAAATCTCATTAGTGAAAGTAAGATAAGCGTATATGACTGAATATGTGTATCAATTAGAAATGTGACATTGCCTTTGTTAGTGGCATTCAGAATCATTGAAACTTTCACAGTATACAGGGTGGTCCAAGCCATAGGTTGTTTGCCCTTGAGTCCCACCAACATGTCTTGAGTTTATAAGCGGACAATTTAGTCTATACATACTGGAAAATATATTCAAGTTTTGGAGCCAATCAGGGAGGGAGGGAACCCTGATTTTTATAGGAAGCCCACTTTAGACCCCCAAATCTGACACCTTAGCTCAGCCAATAGTCTCTCTATCTACTGAGCTGAGGGTCCCGGGTTCGATTCCCGACACAGTCGAAAAATGTATCGTTAGTGAAATGAGGGCTAGTCCTAAGTTAGATTATAAGACAGATGAAGCTACGATAGGCCTAGCAAGCTGGTAGTGGAAAACATACGACTTGAATAAAAAACTGACCCAGGCCACAGCCTGGAAACAGTAATGTAACAGTAACAGTAAATAAAAAAAAAATTGACTTCCGACATTGATTGAAAGTCACTAAAATTTGTCATTCTATAAATATGTCTTATTTAATTTATTTATTATAAAGTTCATCTAAAAAGTTATCAGAAGCTTCCAATAAAACTTCCTTATGAATAACTCTATAGTTTCTCTTTTCATCATTAACTAAATGAGCTAAGGATGTAAAGATAATTATATTTTCCCCCGTCGTTGTGGCAACATAAGTTTAAAGCTTTCAAATAATGGGCTTCCTATGAAAATCAGATTGTAGCTATTATTTTATTTAGTTGTAATGTGTGAGCTAGAATTCCAAACTAAATTCAAGCATGAAAAGTAAAACTTACTGTAAAGTGGCATAATCTAGACTGTGACGAATTTACAGAAATAAAATAAGCTCTTATATACTTTCTTTTTTATATTGTGTCACCAACATTTCTGTTGACAAGAATATGCAAATTAATCATCTTAAATGATGTCTGTGCTCAGCTTTCATTGCAAAAGTTAGATAATTTACATTCAAATCAAGTATTCATGTGTCGACATATAATGTGAAATAGTTGTAAGTGGGATTGCTATTCCTTGTATTAAGGTGGGGTGCTAGTGAGTGCGAGTTTAGTGCATTAATTTTGCAGGTTTTATAGCATAAACATTTTTTTCCCAAAATAAATCAAACATTTCTTCTATTGAAACATAGAGATTAGTTTTCTACACATGCTAATCTCAACATTACTTGAATATCTGTCATGAGCATAGCGGCATTTGGTGACAAACTTTTTAAATGAAGAGAAAAAGTTGTCATTAAATTCCAGGACACCTTTGACAGATATTCAAGAACTGTTGAGATTAGCATGTGCAGAAAACTAAACTCTATGTTTCTATAGAAGAAATATTTTATTTATTTTAGCCAAAAAGTTTTATGCTATAAAAACCTAAAAAATACTGTCCTAAGCTCACGCTCACTAGCACTCCATCTTAAGAGCCATTTAAATTTTGGGGTCATTATTGAAATCACCTGCCTATTATCCTAACCTAAGACCAGAAGTAAACAAACGCGACCATGTATAGTCAGTATAATAGCAAAGTAGGTCACTACAAATTTTTGTATTTTTTTAATACTTTTAAATTTCCTGTCTTATGTTTAACAAAACTCGGGCCAGACTCGGCAAACGCCATAAATAGACGGGAAGCACTCAACACTCGCAACAACAATCACTTAACGCCGCCAGGATGAACTATCGACTGACCGCTACATGTGATAAGGACTGTACCATGTGGTCCCTCAATGCTGAGTCAGGAATTTATTGGTATTCTAATAGCGCTTGTAATAATTTTATAATTTTATTTTAAAACAAGTTTAATACAAAACATAGTAGGGACTATTTAGTGAAAGGATACCATTGAAGATCGTTCAGTAGCAAATCAGAGCATAGACTTCCACGTGGCTTTGTTTACGTCAGGTCTCAGCTTAGGATGAATCAATAATAGGTGTGTTGGGTGGCTGAATGCTTCAAAACGACGGGTATTGTACACCTTGGGAAATTTCAAGGCATTCACTTGTGAAAGTTCTTCCATCACTGTCATGGGGATTGTTATTGGTTTCCAACTAAAAGATTATTTATTTGAAAATATATCTTAAACTATAGCTCATTTAATAATATGAAATACAATCTATGAGAAGAGTAAAAAGTTTAATAAGGGGATCATTTGTTATTTGAAAATATTTCATGAAAACTGAAATTATGATCAAACAGTTTTTCTAAATATAAAAATACAAGCATCGTAGTTACCTCTTAAGTCTGGACATAGCTTTTGTAAATGACATGTGTTGTTATGAGGTTGATACTAGTACTATCAAAATGTTAAATGTTGTTCACTTGATTACTCTCCGTGATTACAATCCTAGTGTCCCAATGTATTTGGTTTAATGTTCCCTTTATAGATTATTTTTTGACTTTTTTTTTATAACTAGCTTATTGTGATGGCCATATTATGGGCCGCTTACTTGAACATGTGGTATGTTTCGCATCAATCGAGGGATGTTACTTCCAGAAAAACTCTGCTAACATGAAATTATATATTTGAAATGTGCCCAGACATAGATTCAAACCCGAAACCTTTGACCCATTAATCAAAAGGTCCGGATTATGAATCCTTGTCAGAGAAGATTTTTATTGTTTATTTATTACTATGATTTTTTCTATTTTTTTCTTCTAAAACTAAGAAGTAATGTCTATTTGGTAAATAAAATTTTCATGTATATTTTTCGGGGATTTGCCCGTGTTTAAAAAAAGAATACTTCATTAGTTAGTACTACTTTATAGCTTAACAAAAAATATTTAGATTTATTTGCTTAATGTGAAATTTATGTAAATTGTTACTCATTCACTATATTCGTTAGTATGAATAATTAAAGTACATTGATGACATTTGGTTTTATTTTCAAGAAAATAAATTTCCAACCAATCATTTAGTTGATTAGTTATTGGTTTCATGGGGTGAAACAGACACATAACACATGAGGTGTGCAACATGGCCGATGCACCATTGGTGGTTGAATACTTGTTAACGAGTGATACACTTCAGAGCAGAAGGTGCACGACACTTTGTTGTATGCAACATGTACCACATGCTGCGCCGTGATTGGGTTGACTGGTTCACAGCTCCGTGTTTGATGTACAACAAGCATTTAGTTGTTGCTAGAGATGGGCTAAACTGCGATTTTCCAATAATAGTGACTGGCAGTAACAATGTCTTACCGGACTGATTCACTCTACGATCATATCGATGACTTCATTGAAAATCTGGTGATAGAATCCCTCTGGGGGTGATTGGAAGAACGTCTATTTTGCTTGAATCATCTTATCAATGAGAAATCCTCCCTCTTCCTGGTAACCTTGGCTGCGCAACACAAAGATTTTCTTGGGTTTGAGTTTGTATTGTCCCAGAAAGCTCCCTACTGTGTTCTAAAATTTCTCCAGTAGTTCAAGCAACGCAGCAATCATTTCTGAGGCTGGCTGTAAGTGGATTTCTGTTGAACATTGTTTACCGTATCCACGTTGCTGAAAACTTTTCAAACCAAAGAAGGATGAAGATAAAGTAAAAAGTTTATATTTGAATGATAAAACCATTGGCTTTCGCAGCAGGATCTAATTTGTCTTGTTCTGCTAATTCATCCGTGAAGCTTGTGAGTTTGTTGTAATAAATGGAGAGGATGGACGAAATAGATTTATATCGAACTATCCAACAAGTTGGCGATGGTTTGTCGCTGACCTGACAATGAAGGTTTTTTAAGACGCCTATCCCTTTTAGACAGTTTCAGACAAAATTGCTTATGTATTGAACCAGGTTTAGTGCGTTATGGCATCGATAAATTTGATTTACCGTGTCCTGCACAGTAAGACTCAATGAACCACGAAATGCACAAAGGCAGTTCTTGGTTATTCCTTCTTAGTTCTGATCTACAGTCTCCTGCCATGATCTGAGCACTGCCAAAACATTGGCCTATGCAGTTAGTGACCAATGGATTGAATCTGTAAAGGACATACAAGATGGTACGTAACAACATCTCAGACTCGGTATTTATTGTTTCATAGAACCCCGGAAGCATTTATTATACAGGATGTCCACCATTAAACTAGACTTTACTGAATATAATATATGTCTCGTCCACGATGATCACATAGGGTTTCGCATAGTTGATCCAGAAGTCGGAGCACGAGTCACATGATGGCTCTGAGCTCCAAAATCTGGTTGCAAGTTTCATGAGAGCACTATTTTAATGAATCCTGACCCAACCATTTCTTTAACTCATTCCCTGATGCATGTTCAGCACAGTGATCTACACAAGATTGACACCTATTTTTTTACTGGTATATTCTTATCCAAAACATATTTTTGCTACTCATTTTCTCATTTATTGCTTGATTCATGGTCATAGTATATCATTTAACGAGTAGCCCCATCTATTAGCTTCGATATGAAATATTCAGACTGGCTAAAAGTACAGTAATTCATTAATAAATGGCATTACAATAATTTATTGCAATGAAGAGTTGAATCGCGCCCACGCTAGGGAACGTTTGGCCAAACAAAGACATTGTTCAATGCCCACGCCAGGGAATGGTTTAAAATTGGTTAGTTTTAACACTGCAGCCTCAAAAGTTTAACAAAAGTACTTGACTTACCAGTGAGCCCATGAATTGAGTCCTCGGCCAGAAACTTAAGGGATGACAGTAGCTTCATCAAAGCTATTCTGTTTTCTTCCATCATTATTTTTCTACCATTGTATAGTTGCCACGAAACATTCACACTAACTTTCATGAAGCCCAACTTAGACAAATTCTTGGTGGGATTTCGTTCTTTCATGTTTATTTTTATTTTGCAAGCGATTGTTTCTAGTTTTGAAAGCTTGTTTCAATTAAAGTCACTTCTACCTTATATAAAACTGAGTATTTCGACTAAACATATTCTAATCATGAGTAAGTTTTCAGCCAGTGAGGTTGGCAATTTCTTTTATGAACAATATGTCCTTGTCATTCAGTAGTTTGTGGTTGAGAAGGAGGCCTACCAACTTCTGCTGGGGATGTCCATGACGAAGTTTCACCTTGTGCCTGTAAAGTTGTTTTCAGACTTACTGATGACACTTCTTCACTTTCACCTAAGGTTTTTTGGGTTTTTTACTATAAACTTACCCATTTTGGTTTTTTTGCGTTTCTGAATCACCTTCTTTTACTCTTATTTGAAATAAATCACAATATTATACATGAAAATATTCAAAACACAGCTAATGAGAATATTGATACAGTATAAACAAATAAACCTTTGCACGTTGACATTCAACTGAACTGAACTAGCGCTAGCTAGATAGTCATCTTCATCTAATCACAGAAATGTTTGATCTTTCTAGATTGCACATTTAAGTTAACATGTGCAACTTACTCTATTAATAGCGCTCCTGCTGAAGATTTCTTCTACTGCTCTTTTCATCCTCATTCAATTTTGTGTTTGGTTTTGTCGAGACACACTATTTTATTTGATTATTTAATCTTCAGTTAATATTTGAGGGTTGCGCTGGGTAGCGTTGTTCTTGAAGCTTGTGCTCCAATGTAAGGTATATTATTCTGTATTGTATTTATGGAAGCCATCTTTAATAGGCCTGGTGCGTTTTGGGTTTCCATTTGAAATAATTTCAAGACTTGGAAGTTACTTAAGAGGTTGACTGATGCTCTATTCACCAAGCAAATTGCACAGTACAACCGACCTATAGTGGTCAGAGCCCCTGGCTGCTGACCTAGAGGTCCCAGGTTTTATTCCTTTCTGGTACCAGGGGTTTTTTCTTGAAAGGCGAATAATCCCCATGGTTACCAGGATTTGGTTAGTTAGGCTTGAGTTAGGTTAAGATCTTCATTGGCTCCACACCCTCATATTCAGTATCATTCCCTCATTTCGGCCGGACATGGAAAGAGTCTTATTATAATTAGGACTTTTTGGCGTCCCCTGGTCAATGGTACACTAGTACCGGCTAATCTTTCCGCACACTGAGCTACAGATTGATGTACCCCAGATGCGCCGTTATATTATTACTGTGCAGTACAATTTATTCTGGCTTTGTTGTTTTCTTTAATGAGAAAAGTAAATCATTGACAAGAAAAACTACCACCACTAGCCCTGACTGGATTTGATCCTGGATCTCCCATTCATGGACAATTCAGACTATAATGAGATTAACGAATTAGATTGTTTAGACCACTTGTTCTCAATCTTATTTGTATTGATAGCACACTATTCTTTGTTACGAGTCCTCATGGCACACTGATCATATAAGATTGTGACGTAACGGGTGACTCGGACATGCTCATGCTCAGACTTCTCTCCGGTGAACAAATACATATCCTCTATCCAACCACAAATTGAACTTTTTTGTGTAAGAAATTACAATCTTAAGTTTCTTGTTAATAACTCAATCCTTTGATTAAAAGACATTAAATTCTCTGGGAAATAAATATATCAAAGCTTTTGAACACTATCTTATTTATTTAAAAAAAATCATAATTGAATGAAACTACTCTTAATTATTTTACTATCAATAACATAACATTGAGAATTTGGCAGCACAGATAGTAAATATCGCAAGAGATGGTCCCTTGAATCCTTAAGGATAGTCAAGATTCAAGGATTTGACAAAATCTTTGTTTTAAGACTCTAATCCTAAAAAAAAATTTGAGTGAAATTTGTTTTAGAGCTCTAATACTGTTTATTGATGGTTCAGAACCAATTATAATTATAGGATGAACTTAACAACCAGGCCCCAGATCAGTAATTTAACAACATACAGAGAGGGGAAGGGAGCATGGAGGGTTAGACCATGGGACATTCAACGCAATAGCAGAAACAAGTCAAAAATATACTCGATGAGAGTATAATGTTGGAAAGGAATTATTTTAATGACTAGTGTATGATCCTTAGCACAGAAAAGTCCTAGATAGCTTAGTGGTAATAACTAGGGCTAGAATTTTGATGACCTAAAAATTGCTGTAAAATGCCCTATTAAAAATGCATTTATGACCCAAATAATTTTAAAAAAATCTCTTTAAAACTAAAAAAGTGACTTTTTTTTCCCCTTGCTAAAACAAGTCCTGTAAGAAAGGAAAAAACCTTAAAATGTAATTTAACGATCCGTTTCTGTACCAAACTGAAAGTTTTTATCCGACAAAAAATATTCCATATAAAATAAAACAAGGCAAAGGCATAAAAATCCAACTTAAATTTTCTGACAGTTTAATTTGACATGGCAAACTTAGAGTTTTTATTTCAACAGCCCAGAATTATTGCAATGCACAGCAAAAACCATGTACAGACTTTCAAAAGAGAATGATTCTATTATCTGGTAACAAAGCTTTAAACATAGAGAAGCTCCTTTCCACTTCTACTGACACCACAGGAGCATACTTGAAATAAACTACGTTGCTTTGTTCAAAGTCTCCTGAAATTTCTCCAAGGGAAAAGTTTTTCCCTGATATCATATCTGCAACTAAGCACAGTGTTTCATATTCTTAATTTTTTTTTTTAACTTGCTCAATTTTCTTTTGCACAGCCTTTCTCACATTCCCAATCACAATATTTAGGTAATTCACAACTTTCTTTATCAAATCTATTTGATCCTCTAATAGCACTGCTGACTTCTCCAAGGAAGTAATAGCACTAGGTAGAAATCCAAAATTCGACTTGAAGAAAACTTACCTGCGATTTCAGAAAGAAGTTCCTGCTCAACTTTTTTGAGGTCGCTTCATTGCTGTCAAATGAGTCGATGGTCTTTTTTCACAACTTGGAAGTTCTCACAGTAATAGTTGCATGCTTCAATCCAAGTCCCCTATCTGGTTAAAATGGGACCCGGCGGCAAAGGAAAGTTTGGGACCTCCGACTTGAATGATGCCACTCAAGATGGTGCCTTCAGAAAAACTTTCTTCGCGCACTCAATCAGCCAGTCAACTTCGATGAATTGCCCTCGTATCTCTTCAGCAACTCTGTGACAGGCATGTGCTAGACATGTTAGGTGCACCATTTTTGAGTACAGTGCTTTCAGAGCATGACATTGTCGTGTTGGATGCCATCGGGGCATATTAAGCTCAAGGACATGTCAAAGAGTTTGATTATTGTAGAAAAATTCACTTTTTCTAAATGTTCACAAGTGATGAGCAAATGTTCACGAGGGCCATATTCTTCCATCATACCTACCACTACGTTAGCTACATATCGTCCTAAAGAGCCAGTTGTCTCATCCATAGACATCCATATTTTCTTTTCTGCTACTTTCTCTCGTATCTTCTTCATGGTGTTTTCATAGCAACGGCTGACATAACTTTTTCTTAGTGTGGAGGAGTCCGGCAAAGACTTCCAAGTGTGTTTTCTAAAAAGCTGCGCAGTTTCAGATTGTTAACTTTGCTCAAGGAAATATTGGCACAATTGAAGGCTTCGCACAGTTATTCGTAAAATGCAGAATGTTTTGAAGACTCGCTGGTTTTGTCAAGGAGCATTTGCTGTAGTTTTTTCTCATCCTGGAAACGCTGAAGACCTCGTTTGTATTTTTTTCTCTTGACATGCTGCTGCACAATAAATTTCTTTTCTGCGGCAACTCTCACGTCACAGGGTTTGCAATATAGTATCTGTCCATAGATAGAGAATACTTTTTCGCCATATTCAGCAACGAGAAGTTTTGATTTATGTGAGGCACTCTCTTTAACTTTAGGTATGTTGAATGTTGAAATTCCCATAAGCAACACGTGAAGTTTCCGAAAAATGTTGAGAGACAATGAGCCCCTGTTATCTGCAAAACTTGCTCGGACTAGTTTAGACGAGTTCATTTACAGCCCCACTATGCTAGAGGGGAGGGGGAAGAAGAGCTATCCAGCTATCACCAGCTTGAAGGAGGAGACCGAGGAGGGGTGGAAGTAGTCTAACCACAGTCTTGGCACCACCGTTTGCTATGATGTGTGCAGAGATGTTCTAATCATGGGCACATGACTCAAAAAATAACAAAAAATGACTTAAAATGACCGAAAAACCTTTAAAAATGTCATTTTCACGTAAAAATGCAAAAAAATGCCTAACAAAACTACTTAAATAAGCGAAGTTACTTATGAAACACAAGTGTATACACTTGAACAACATTCCAGGTTTGGAAAAAAAATGCAAAATCATCAAAATCCTAGCCCTAGTAATAACATTGGTGCGGTAAGTTAAAAGTGTTGGTGTTTATTAGGGGTCTGTGAATAGGCATTTAAACTTAACAGTCAAGTTAGAGTTTGAGTAGTATAAAACATTATTTTTTACAATAAATATTTCAAGTTAAATTTTTGTAATAGATCCATGTACAATACAAACAATAAATAAGTAAAAACATAATCTTTCTTAGATTAACTTTTTTTGTGAACAAAAATGAATAATCATACAAATTCAAATTTTTAAATAAATTTAATATAATTGTAAATTTAAAAAAAATTATAGTAAAGGAAAGATTGAGGTACTCTAGTTGCTATATATCTTAAAATTAACTAAACTAGGAATTTTTGAGAAAAATATCGAAAATATTGAGTACTAAAATGTTTTGAGTTTTGTAAAAATCATCACATTTGAGCAGCTACTCAAACCTGACTCAAACTCAAATTTTCTACCACTAGTTTA
Source organism: Timema bartmani (assembly GCA_902151455.1). NCBI lineage: Eukaryota > Metazoa > Arthropoda > Insecta > Phasmatodea > Timematidae > Timema > Timema bartmani. The sequence continues at coordinate 20,896 of CABFWB010006804.1, forward strand.
TATCCTCTTGTGAAGGTGTTGATCTCATTATTGAGTAATTGAGAATGGCCATGAGGGAGAGTGGGAAACCATTTAGAAAGAAATACAGTTCACTCACCCAGGATCCGAACCTTGATCTCCTTGTCAGCAGCAGCCCAATCCAACATGAGAGTGTCTTGTTAGACCAGGGGTACACATACCCTCAGGGATCACACAGACATCTTAGGCGGGTACGCACAATATACAAAATATATTTATCAGTAAATGTTTCTCATTTAGAATACATTCAACACATTATTTTGGACATTACCTATTTTATTTATCTTAGATGTAAATAATATAATATGTATAGCTAGCATCATGCACCAAAAATGTTTGGAGGTAGTCGACGTCGGCGGTCTTGGGGTAAAGTGCTCGGCTCAGGACCCGATGTTCAAACCCAACTGGGGTCAACAAGTTTTTCAACACAATTTCCTTCAGAGGGGAAGTAAAGCTGTTGGTCCCGTGTCGATTGTGGCGTATAAAACAGCCCTGGCAGGTATGTGAAAAAATCTTTACCGGTAAAATTGGTAGGCCCTTTCACCCTCACTCATATAAATTCTTATGTGCTGGATATAATCAGCTGGTTCAGAAAGTGCACGTTAAATACCTAAAATAAAATAGATTACATAACTTATTCATAATTAATACTGTTTTTACATTAAAAACCTGTTAAAACTGGTTGAAAATGATTCCTTATATTACTGCTCAAGATAAGGATAGGGCGTAATGAGGTGGACTGGATAGAACTAGCTCAAGATAGGGATAGGTTGTAATGAGGTGGACTGGATAGAACTAGCTCAAGAATAGGGATAGGTGGCGTACTTTTGTGTGGCAATGAACATTCGAGCTCATAATGCCAGAGAGTAAGTAAGTATGATTGTCTATTTTGTGTACAAAATATTCCATCTCCTATTTTTTTTTAAACACATGAACCTCCTCTTGTTTATATGAGCTGGATATGGTTTGTAGGGTATGGCTGGAACCCTGGCCTTCCTTCTACCCTGCTAACTCCCTCTCTCTCGTACTCAACACCATAGCGCATCGCATGTCTCTTCACCTTCCCAAAATAATGAAGTATTTCTATGGCATTTATTAAAAGACGTCTCAGACTGCATTACATTTTGGTTCATCATAAAGTCCGTAAGCCAGGGTCGGCGACAGGGGGGAACTAAGGGGACTGTTGTACCGGGCCCCGAGCTAAAGGGGGCCTCGTTGACCGTCCTTAAGGGCTATTTTTTATCTAGTAGTCTTGAATAAAAACAACTAGTAAATATTTTGTTAAGTATTCATTTTTAAACTTTGCAAGCTCAGTCTCTGGCCCCCTTGATCTTTTAAATGCAATTCATAAGCTGCAACTGGAAAGTATTTATCAGAGGTGTGCAGAGCACCTAGACCATGTTGCACGCTCCCAATAACAGTTGCTGAAGGTGAGAGAACACTCAGCAAGTTTGCTGTGGTTACAAACTACATGCGAGCTACGATTCTACAAGACTGTTTTGCCCTACTCTCTATAGAACACAACATATCACACAGTATTGAGTTTAGTGATCTAATTAAAGACTTTGCTGCAGTTAAGGTGAGAAGATTATTATAATATTCTGCTATACATAAGAAGTTTCATTATTAGTTTATCGACTAATAGACAGTTAGTCAGCTACTAGATGTATCAGCTATAGTTACACAACTGTAATATTTAACGAGTTTAAAAAAAAATCTGCCTATGTCAAATTTAGCACTAAACGATCTTACATTTTCAATTTGAACAGTTTTCATCATTTGTATCTTAGACTGAGTAATCAAAGCGCACATGTTTTGAATAAACTTGTTCAGACAGTGTGTGTTGTTTTTAATATTCGATTGAGCAACCCAAATTCTCAATTTTTACATGGTGTGGTGAGTTACACTTCTCATTCGCACACCTGTGGCTACATTGGGAAATAAGTTGTCTGCCTTTGTTTTAGAGGCATCGTATTTAAAAATAAATCTTGTGGAGAGAGCCAAGATTTCCCTCTGCCTTGAATAAGCTTATATTTGATTAAATTTGGTAGCTTTTGAAACATAAGATAAGAATAAATCTATGAAAGGGCCATATTGAAGCGGGGTGGTGTAACAAACCCTTCCCCAAAAGTAGTATTAATAAAGTAGTTTTGTATTCCTCAGCACAAAGACAGGTTATCAGTAGACTGTTATTAACTTATTGGAGTCTTTTAAATAACATAACATATAATCAAATTTAAACTATGATGTTGTCTTTTTATTTTAAGTTTATAAGTACAGTATTATTATTTAAAATATCAAAGAGATATATATTATATATATATATATATATATATATATATATATATATA
>CABFWB010006805.1:0-29854 GCA_902151455.1 Timema bartmani
CACCATGGGGCAAGAACCGTGTGTACTGTGACAACTGGAACCCACCCTGAGGAGAGAACATTGCAGGTTATTTCAAGGTACTGGAAAAGAGAATAAGAAATGAAACAGAAAGAAGGTGGAGAGAGTAACAGCACGAATTTAGAGAACAGAATCTAAAGTAGACTTGATCTTTACAATACAACAGCTGATGAAAAGAAGGTAAGAATTTGGGAAGGACTCTGTAATAGTATTTATGGATGTGCGTAAGGCATATGAAAGCGTGGATAGAAATAAAGTTTGGAAAGAGGGGTGGAAGAAGCCTAAATGGAAAGAGGAGTTGTAATGGGAGTGAAAAGCATGTATGAGGATAACACTAATTGTGTTAAAACAGAGAGTGGGAGGACGGAGTGGTTCCAAATGAATGAAGTAGAGGAGTGCCCTCTCACAACTACTATTTGTAATGTTTATAGAAATAGCCATGATGTTTGCTGATGACTTGATGGTATGGGGGGAGAAGGAGGAAGAGAAATAGGGTGGAATGAAATGTAGTATTGCGAAGTTTAAAATTGCGGTAGTTACAAGGAAGGGGGTAAAATCAAGTAGAGCTGAGAAAAGAACAGAATATAAAATATATTTTAGGTGTGATTGAGGTGAAGGGTGAGGGTAGAGAAGACCTAATAAGAAGAGGATGGCAGCAGGGGGAGTTAAATATGCTTGTAAGAGACCTGCTAAGGAGAAACAGAATAAGAAATGAAGTTATTTGAGAAAGAGTGGGGATACAAGGAGTACATTAGATAGTAGAGGAACTAAGCACAGATGGTATGGTCAAGTAATGAGGAAAGGAGAGCATGCCAAAGAGAATGGTGGAGATGAAGTATGTAGGAAAAAGACTGCAAAGGAGACCAAGAAAGAGATGGGAGGAGTAGATAATCCAAAGTGTGCAAGGGAGTGAAAAAGAATGGTGGAAGGATAGAGGAAGATGCAGGCACTTTACTAAACTGACCTGGCCACAGGCTGGAAACAAATGCTTAATTAAATCAATTTTTTCTCAAACCTGAATCTCCATTTTACCTACAAATCCCAAATCTTTGAAAACACAAGAATTAGAGGTTAACTTTCCCGCAATGGTATGGCCTGTTTGCTAAGTTGTTTACAATTATATTGGTTTAAACTGCTAATAATAGATCCATTATAGATCTAAAAATAACATTATAAATTTGAATTATTTTTTTTTTATTTCTTTGAAACTTTTATCTGACATTTTTTATAATCCTCTTAGTTTCTAATATACTTGAGGTTTTAAAGGGTGCATTCCTAATATTTAGTTTTATTTAGAAGTATTTAATAAGCACATTTTGAACCTAATCATATTGAAACACTACTTTAGAGTCCATTTAACTCAATTAATCAGAAAATTATCTAAACACTTATGCTCAAATCATGTATTGAAGTTATGTTTATTTGCACTCCAAGCTTGACAACAGCAAAATTGAGCTAATCTTATCAGTATTTAATTAATGTGAAAAGAGACCTTAAAGAACTCGGGATTGAAGATCCGTCGAAGAGAGTAAATGACCACAGGACGTGGAGGATTATAGTGGCAAAGGCCAAAATTAATTTTGGATGACTAAGCCCTATATAAATAAGACATAAAACTGCACCACATTGTAACTTCTGGTTCAAGTTGTATTAACTACCTTAGGTACCGTGGTAGAAACGGCTCTTAACAAACTATCATAATGCTGGAAAAGTTTCAATACTTGGCTGTCAATTCATCCATAGTAATTTTTTGTATCAAGCTAGGACATCTAGTGCAAGCACAGTAGACAGCCATATTATTGAATGAGGGAAGGTGTCAGAGAAGTATATTTACTATTTTTACATAGGTTTGTCCATCTAGGCATATTGTGGGTAACCCGAATGAGTAGTAAAAGAGGGAATACTTTTGATATTCCATGCATTGTTTTTGGATGTCTGTAAATTCTTATTTGATTTAGTTTGAAACTCACATAGGTACTCATATAGCCATATGTTTATAAAGTGCTCGTGTTTTTTTTGTTTTGTTACCCTTATGTGTTAGGGAAGAAGAAGATTGGATTTATAGGAAGTGTACCCAAATTTGCATGGAGGGAGAATGGAAAATCATTTAAGAAAAACTACCCTCACTACACCCAACCAGCATTCAAACCCCAGTCTTTTGCGAGAGTGATGCCTTAGAGCATTCGGCCACCAAAGCAAGCAAGTGCACATGTTGAATACCCAGACAAATAATACAAAGTACTACTTACTGGTAACGAAAATACTCTTGAAGGGATGACCTTTCTCTTAGTCCAAAACTCAGTTCTGTGGTGTACTGAAACCCCTCCATTGGGACCATTTCACATCGTTGTTGAGTTTTCTGTGCCTTCAAATAATCTGACATGATCACTAATGCAAATTGGGAGTTACACACTTCATTCAAAGCATCTGTCATGTTGTTGTGGATCTCAACATTGGGAATCTCCATTAAATACCGCTTTTCACATTTCAGTGCTCCTTTTCTAAGTTTTAATATATCTGGTACATCACTATCCTAAAACAGTTTCCAAAATATCTTTAATTACTTTTAAAATGTATATTTTTCTTTATTCATATAAATACAATCAACCAGAAAACACAAGAACTTATCCACAAAATGATGAAGAGTAATGTAGAATTCAGACAATACTCTACATAATTGGGGTGCGAAATTCACTTCTATTATTTGAATCTAAGCTGAATCAACTATATGCAAATATTCTCAAATAAATTGAAGTTTTAACAATTTTGTTTCTGATTTTTGTTGGGTTACAAAAAATTCTTAAGCCGAATATGGTTTTAAAAATGCTTAGTTTCAAAGAGTTTGGTAAGTTTTATTATTACAGCATGTAATTCAAATTCTAAATAGCTTTTAAATGTAAATATCATTAAAATTAGGAGGGCTAGCCAGTAAGCTTACCTGAACGGTGACGAATAGAAATTGTTGAAATAAAACACTAATATACACAAAATCACATTTTAAAAATAAACTTTCACTGACACAATCAGTTTCTTCAGGAAGATGGCTGACAGTCCTGTTAATGAATGTTCTTGTTTGGATTGCAACTAATCAGCTTTTCCCTTGTTCTGATTTTAGTTACACTTATATAGATAGCAGTTGTTTGGATATAATATTATACCCAGTAAACCCTCACAAATCTGGTTACAGTTAATCTGGATCAAAATATGAAAAATAAAAATTCTGTTCACAATTGAATACTATGAGAGAGAGAGAGAGAGAGAGAGAGAGAGAGAGAGAGAGAGATACATGAGATTGAGGAAGGAAAACACTGGAGAATATCAAGTCTGCCATCTTCAACTGGGCCAATGCATAGAGGAACACCAAAAAGTAAACTTTAGTGAAAGGCTGTAAAAAATGTTACTGTACAGATGTTGATATTGACTTTGAGCGGTTATAACCACAAGAGTTTCAGACTTTTGAGGGAATCTAGAAAGACTGAAACAACACAATAAAATATTCATGAATGGCTTGAAAGTGGATGAAGGAAATCCTAGATTTCAGCTTCTGACTGAAGAAGAAATAATTGCAACCTATTTTATTAGCTCTCTAATGTGTATGTCTTTAGTGGTCTACTTGTGAAGTGCACTGAAGTATGTGCAATGTCATCAGTCATCAGTAATTTGTAATGCACTTACAGGCTTGAACCATGCACTACAGAAATTAAGTCACCCTTAGGAAAGGCTTCAGTAAATTATAAAAGTCGCATTTGAGAGGTTAAGGAATCTCCTATGGCAAAAGAATCAGATAATGACCTAGATGAGCTACAAGAATCTACAATTAAAAATAAACTTGTTAGCTCCGGCAAGAGATGGCATTGATCAAGTAATCAACTATGTCGACTCTTCAACCGATCAAAAATTGTAGGAATATTATTAACAACTAAGACCTGTAAGGGAGATCTTAGTTAAAGGTCTGTTCGAAAGTGGCAAGGAATCTCAGGGAGGAAAGAATGAAAGCCATGATATTTGCAGATGACTTGATGGTATGGAGGGAGATGGAAGAGGAAGTACAGGAATGGAATGAGGAAGTGAAAGAGTGTGGAATGAAATTTAGCAAGGCAAAGTGTGAAGTGATGAGTTTAAGGCCTAGTAAAGATATAAGGTTGAATGGAGTAGAGCTGAGAAAAGTACAGAATGTAAAATATCCTGGAAGTGTAACTGAGGAGAAAGGTGGAAGTAGAGAGGATTTAATGAGAAGAGGACAGCAGTAAGAGTTATTCTATAGGTGCATAAGAGACCTGGTTTGGAGAAAAGAAGTCCTCTTGAAGTGTAAGAAAGTATTGCACAGGGCGTACTTTGTACCCATTGTCACATATACAGCAGAAACATGGACAATGAATGTAAGAGAGACTAGGAAAGTGGAGACCATGGGAATGAAGTTTGTCAGGAGCATGCTAGCTGTCACGAGGAGAAACAAGGAATGAAATTATCAGGGAAAAGAGTAGTGGTACAGGGAGTACATGAGATAGCAGAGGAAGCAAGACTGAGATGGTATGGACATGTATTGAGGATGGAAAAAGAGAGTACACCAAAGATAATGTTGGCAATGAAGTATGTAGGAAAAGGACCACAAGGCAGGCCAAGAAAGAGATGGGAGGAGCAGATAACAGAAAGTGTTCAAGTGAAATGAGAAGAATGGAAGGAATTAAAGGAGGACGAATGGTGGAAGGCTAAAGGAAGATAGAGATATTTTACTAAACTGATCCAGCCACAGACTGGAAACTGTTGATGATGATGTATGTTCAGACAAAACTTTACATTGCCTTCAAACCTGCATTATTATGTTCATAGACAAGCACAACTATTGAGTCTGCTGTAGATGAATAAACATATTGTCTTTTTATGGTTTTTAAATAAATCCTCTACTCTGACTACACTGATTTTTTTACGTTTATGAATACTTACATTGGCACTATCTATATCATTACATTTTCCATTAACATGAGGAATACCAGGCCTCCACCGTGGTTTGGATTCCACGTTAAACTGTAGGTCCTCCATTTCATCTCACAATCACCCTACACATTACACATTAGCGTAAGTGTGTATAACCCAAACGGGTAGTAAGACGTGGTGCTAATAATAATAATAATAATATATTTTCCATTTATTTGTGTTCTAACTTTTCCTTCTTAGGGCTATCTTTTAATTCACTAATCCGTGTTTTCACTTAATATGGATGACTTCCCCCAATTAATCCTGATTAGCGAGTTTTCTATATTATTGTTACATAAATACCGATAGAAATTATAATAAGTGTGCTGGTTCCAAAGAATAAACATAAATTTTAATATAGAATGACAAATTGAAAATAAATTGGTATTTTAACTGTAAATATTTGATTGGCAAAATTTCAAATATTGCCAAAGACAAATTTTTTCAAGTGACGTTTAAGTTCAAGGTGAACTAGGAGTAAGCTTTGCACATTTCAACAATAATAAATGTACATGTTAAACTGAAAGGTCATAAGTTCTCTGTCTATGCATGTTTGCATGTCTTATTTGAACCAGTCAATATTTTATAACATACCTGTAATAAGTCAAACTCTGAAGATCGTTTGACCACCCCAACCCTGTAAGAAGAGTTTTTCTTGAACATTTCATCTATACTCTTGATTGTAAACACGTTTTTCCTGACAGTGAGAAAAGATATCAAATTTGAAGAGTAGGCCGTAAAAACAATTACAGCTAGTAAGGTGGCGGTGAAAAACACAATACGAGTTGCTACTTGAGTCGGTGTAGAGCTTGCACCTATGAAAACAAATTGTATTACTTGTTAATTTAATGTACACCCATGTACCATCCATCTTTCTCCTTGCTTCAAACTCTAGATGGTGTATTATAATATTTGATAGCCAGGACATGTCAAATTATATCTTTATTCTAATCGTTAATTAATTTACATAGCATCATGTACATAAAAGAAATTGAACTTGTAAGAAAAACTTGCCATAAACATAGGTCTGAGGAGTTGGTACACTAGGTCTTCGACTCAGACTCCTTCAGAAGTGGCTAATGTTTATTAATAAATAATAACAAATATTGGTCCTAATAAAGATAAAAAAATTATAAAATTAAAATGATATATTCACCATATAGTGTTATAATATTATAAGTTTTTATTTTGAAGCCAAAGTCAGAGTTTGTACATTTTTGCCGACTCCAACTGCACCCAAAATTTCTTTCGACTCCACAGCCCTGCGTAAATGCATTCCTGGTTCATAACAAACTTTGCCTCTTCCAAGGGGCGAGGTATGCTATTACCATATTAACCTGAAAATAGGCCCCACTTTTCCCCAAAAAATATCCTTTGTAAAACTTTTGGACGGCCTATAGTTACACCCTTAGATATTATGTAACAAATGTTGAACCTTTGAGTACTGCATGTAGTTAGATCAAAAGAGTCATAATTATCAATAATTATTAACAAACAAATTAAAACCTTAGTAATAAGACAAATAAATTAGATGAATATAAGGAAAACTAAAGGAAATAATGTGTGTTTAAATACTTTCAAAGTGGGTTCATTTTCAAACACAAATAGCTTTTTTCCCTATCGAAGGGAACAAATGTTTAGGGTGCAGCCTATATTCAGGGGCGGCTTATTTTTGGATCAATATGATATTCAGTAATACCACTGGTGACAATTTTAAATAAAAGGAAAATCCTTTTTTTTTATATGAGTTACCTAGTCAATCCCAAAATGAACTTATTCTGGTTTCACTCCTGGCACTTTCAAAATGGAATGCATAAGGTCAAGTATTTCCACAAATGAGACTGGATACAAAACCTTTTGGGAACTCTGTACTCTATATGTGTAACATTGTACAAGTACAGTTGTGTAAATGAGGCACCAAGCACAGTAATCCATCGCTGCACACCACTTTATGTCCAGTTAGGTTGTTAGTTAAAAAAACATTTTTCAATGATTTATTAATACTATTTAATTATGTTATTAATTTTTGTATTCTGTATTTGACAATCACTACATTTTATCATTTTTTTTTTTGTAGACCATTGTCCATTTTTAGATTTACAAAGACAAAAAAAAAAAAGGATTATTTTTAATAGAAAATTAAAATATGGATATTTCTGGTTAAAATTTTTTGGAGAAAGAGTGTTTCTGATATTACTTTCAGAAAGGCTACTCCATGCTACTGTGTCTTTATGAATGGGTAATGAACTGAATTGAACCTTAGAAAGGAGAAGATACAATCAACAAAAGTTGAGAAAATGTATTTCAAATGTCGAGTAGTTTGTCATTTAGGTAATTATATAACAAGAAACATGGTTTTAGGTCACGTTCAACTTTCATTTAATTTTGTTATATCACTTAAAGTTAATATGCTTCAACTTTTAACTAGTGGGTGTGAAATTTAAAGCCTGTGAAAAAGAGGCAAAATGCTTCTATTAAATTAATTTGTGTAGTTAAATAAATATAATATATTTGAAGATAAATAGAACAAAAATTAAAACGCCAACAGAGATTTACAACCTTTTCAATATTTCAATACCAAATGGTATCTTCTTCAAGAGATAGTAGGCTGTAAAGCAAGTAGGCTTCATTGATGTGAATTTAATTGGTTTTTTGTTTTGTTTCTATAGCACTGTATCTTACTACCTGTTCAGGTTATACGCATACATACTAATCACACTTTTAATGTGTAGAATAAGCCTTTCTCCAGCTGATCATGTAACAGAGGATGTGCGTGTAAGCATTTTTTTTCCTTATTCTCTTCCTCCATCTTCTGTCTAAGAGCACTAGAAACAATAGTTCTTCATTGTTTGAGTCAATTTTATAAAATAAACATTAATAAAATGCTACCCAGTTGGTTTGCAATAAAGTGTCCAACACTGGTGTCCAATCAGTGTTCACCACAGTCACCGGTGACTGTCACTAGTGTCCGACACTTGTGTCCCAGTGTGAATAGCTCCTAATATTAGCTGAATCTCAAGAGAAGTTTTAATTCCCCAGAGAGGTTATATCATGATAAATGCATTCCATTTCATACATATTAAATTAATGTAACAATATTTCAGAAGATTAACTTGTAAACTTATTTGCTTTATTTGAAAATTTACATCATAAATTAAGATTCATGGGTACCATTGACTTGAAAGAGATTAGATGGAACAATATTTCTCCAATCGTATCGGATTAACCTAATAAGGAAAAAAAATTCTGAAAGTAGAGGGATTCAGCAGCGTTTGTGAATGTACATCAGTTATGCAGTAGATAAATTGTATATTTTAAAATGATGTCTAACCAAAGAGAAGAACACTTTAATAATCAGTCTAGTTCGCCTGTGGGGGACATTTATATTTTGATATTTTTTAAATTCAAATTAAATGTATTTGTTTCCAATTTCTGCAATATAATATTGTTTTGTGCTGAATCAAGGAATATAATCCGGGTATGTTAATCTTTCAAAATAATAATTTTAACCCCATAAGTGAGCATGCAGATTAAATGTTAAAACTCGTCTAGTTTTAACTTGCCAGTGATGAGACGGTCAGGGTTTTAATTCCCAGACAGGTGTACTGAATATAATTTTTCCTAATGGTTTTCCACACTCCCTTCACACAATTGTAAATGCATTTCCTCTAAAGTTTACCTTCCTCATCCTCATCTTAGTGTAGTTAAGTTCAGATACACTAGACAGGTAAACCTGATAAAACAAACACACTTTATCCACAAATGAAAAATGTCCACATTTTGCCACTAAAGTTGTGTTTACCTTGGGCACAAAATAATCCCCCGATAATAAAAAATGTGTCATAGACACATTCTTGGTTTGTTGATTTGTATTCTTGTATAGAGAAACCACGGTGGAAAAGCGCTAAAGTAGCGCTGAGGATTAACACAGCCACTACGATTGCTCCCCACATGGAAGGTTCAAACGGAGCAGACACTTTTCCTGGAGTTTTGTCTACAAAACCTGGATGTTTGATGTATACTCGTGATCTGAAACATAGTTGGTTGTTACAGAAGTGAGGCCACTGCAGCATGTGAACAGCTCTTACAGTAACAAAGTTGATGGCCAGATGGCTGGTAAGACCTGATGATCTTCAGATAGATACTTTTATTTTGTTTTTTCATCACGTATTAGTAACCATCAGTGACATCCTTATTTAAGTGCACTAATGAGGTAATGATGAGGAAGTTAGTATTTTAGAGGAAATGTACCTGCATTTGTATGAGTGAAGGGAGGGAAACCAATTAGGTAAAAATGCCCTCGGTGCACCCGGCCAGGATTTGAACCCCAATCTCCCTGTCACTGGCAAACTAAAACATTATTATCTTGTCACCTTTGTCTGTGTGCTCATTAATGCAGGTACAGTAGCCCCATGGCTTCTTTGGTGCTGACTGACAGCTCACAGCTGACAGCTGACGGCTTTGAAAAGCTACCAAACCAAATTATGTATCGCTACGCCAAACAATATGATCTGCAAAACACATGTGTTTAGCAGCTGTCACTTCTGACAGTCAAAATGTAGGTATATGGCTAAATGTTGACTGTCAGCAGTCAGCTGTGAACTGTCAGTCAGCACCAAAGAAGACATGGAGCTACTGTACCTTCAGTTACTGACCAACTGACTCGTTTGAATCGTGTCTGTGAAAGATTGGTTCACAAGTTATGAAAGTAGGGCACACACTTGCGATATGAAGTTCACAATTCAATTCAGTGCTGATGCTAGCTGTCTTAGTTCTATCAAAGTGGCTGTACTGTCTTGAGACCCTACACAAAATGGGACCTATTATAAACAAGAAAATACAATAATATTCCTCATTTATTAATGCTCTAATGGAATAGAACACTTCCTACAAAATATAAACCTATGGATGAATTATTTATTTGGGGTATCTAATACGCACTTTCAAAACCAATGGATTATATCAGCACATGACTTACAATCAAACTTAACTTTAAAATAGTTACACTACACCAGGACAAACAAACATCGATTAATCATTGATAATTTTATTCAGTCATAGCATAAATAAATCTGGGAACACTTATCTCAATAGACAAATGGATTAACAACCAAGCAAAGATGTCAGAAAATAATAATTAATCGCTTCAAAAGTATTTGTAAATGTACAGCCATATAAAAAACAAAACTAAAGTTAGACTAAAGATTTTCACTCACTTATCTTTTCCTCAGTTAGTATTTTGCTATGACCCATCTATGATGAACATATGTATAAGTTAAGTTACTGACTTATTAATTATATCACTTTAGCTTTAATTATACTGTGTATGTATGTAGAGTATAGTACTCCGCCTGAAGGTTGGTTGGATACTCAACCGTTCTACCGTCAGCTGTAAGTTCTAGGCAGCGTTGAAGAGGCATACTAGGGAAATGAATGAGGGTGTTTTTTACACATAAGTAGCTAAACCCAAGTCTACTTACTCGCTTGTGAATATTGCCAAAGGAATGTGAATCACGTAAAGAAACTCATTTAGTCCTTGAAAAGTGTTTGTTGGTATATCGAATAGAAGCACATCAGTGAAGTGACTAAAGTTATTATATGAACTTTCCACTTGTGTGTGCTCACTCATGGTCAAGTAAATGCCAAACCTTGATTCGTCCAAGAGAGCGACTCTTGTCCTGTTGACAAAAAACAACTACAGTATATAGAATTGCAAAGAATACCATAGGAGCTAAGAAATCTTTCCATTTTTTCAGTAATTGTTAAGCAGACCCAAAGCAACACGTGCCTTTGCGCAGGGCAACATATTCCGGCTGGCAGTATATATTGTTACTCAATTTTGAATTATGGTTAACAGTGAAAGATTATGTTCAAGTAAAACCAAAATTGACATTCTGAAGTCATCAGTAAAGCATAAATGAATAGATTCATCTAAGGGCTCAACCATTCCCAGGTAGGCTACTATGTTTGTGAAATTTCTCAGAAACAATTTAGATCTTTTTTGCATTTACCACCTCGCTCCACTGACATGCCTGGAATTTTTCTGTTAAATGACCTAGAGCAGCAGTCCCAAACCTTTTTCAGACCGCGTACCCCCTACCCCAAATCCTCCAGGCATCCCCCCTCCCCCCCAATCTGTTTCACCCATTACAGATTCCGGAAAATTCTTCAAAAAAGGTACATGTTGAATTAAAATAAATGGTCTATTTTTTCATTATAAAGTTTTTTACTTTTGAAGTAAGCAAACAAATTAATACAGAGATTGGAAAAAAGAAAAATTAGGGGAGGATGGTGTAATAAGATACACTTGGGGTAATAAGAAACATATAACATTAATATACAAGACAGTTTTGAGCCTGGACACCTGATTTTTTTTTTCTGATATACCTTTCACTTGAGGTTCCTCACTTAAAAAATATCATCTCATTCTTCTCAAATAGCAGAGGGGAAAAAACCCAATTCTTTTTAAAGAAAAATTTGTATCTTATTACCTCATTGGGGGTAATAAGATACAGAACCTGTACCTTCCCCATGCTAACACCTAAAAATCAATGGAGTAATCAGATACATCATTGAGGTGTATGTTATTACCCTGAATTTTTTCAGAATTTTTGGTAGGCTAGTTTTTGTTTTACAGTGTGATTAAAATTTAATAAATACCAGTTGACCTCAAAAGTTTTAATGCATGTTTAGTACACATAACAAAAAAATAATATTGATCATTTAGACATACTTTGAACATATTATTTCAAAAAAACCCATAAAATATATATTTTTAAGATCATAAAAGCAAAAAAAGCAAGGCTACCAATTAAATTAATATCATAGGCTACACAACTCATTGAATTGGTTGGCAAAAAAATAAAATAACCTAATTGTAACTCTTAGAAGTAAGTTCTTTTTTCTTTGCAGAGTAAAGACTCTTAATTCTGACAAAATCCGATCTTTTAAGAGTAAAAGGTCCATTGCCTATTAATTAGTATGTCATCATGAGATGGCCAGTTGAACTTTTCCAGATTTTCTTTGAGAAACTTAACCGTGCAGGTGTCTTCATTCAAAAAAGTTATGTGACCAAGATACTATGTGATATCATTAAAAAACTGCAAAGTATTCCTCTACTTCCAAGGTGACCTCTCCTGTTTGTTTTCCATCCTCCCCTGTTTGTTCTTCACCCTCATTCTCTCTTTCAAATGATTTCAAGTCATCATCCTCATCATCATCGGATGCCAAAAGTTTAGGGTCAAGATCATATTCATCCTCTGAGGTCGTGTTTTCCTCATCAAAAACAGGAATTTTCTTTTTAGTTTTTAAACCTAGGACATGCTTCTTTGAGGTTTTTTCCTTCTGATTTTTTGCTTTTGAAACTTTAGCTTTCTTTGTCTCTTGTTCTTTTCGTAGGCGCTGTTCAACCATCTTTGATGTTAGAATTTCACCAACACCTTGTGAGACCTTCTTCCTTTTCCCTGGTTGGGTTGAGTTTTTAGCAACTTCAGAAACATTTTGGGACAGTTTTTTCCTGATAAAAATTTCAAAAGTAGACTTGTCTGTGTCTTTTTCTCCACTTTGCTCTTCAGATTCTTCAAACTCTATTTGTTCAAATGAGTTTTCGACAAGATCCAAATTGGTTTTTTCTGCTTCAGTAAGTTGATGACTAGGACCAGGAATTTCTTCACTGTTTTTAGGATCAGTGCAGACTATTGTAACCGTATTTGAAGGTGACAGTGATGGTGTAAATGCGGTAGAAAGTGTGAATGAGGAACTAGATGGACTAATTTGAGATGATGGTCTTGAGCTTGAATGAGTAGATTTAGATTGAGCACCTTCCCCAGATTTAAATCTCTCAAACTTTATATGTCTCTGGGAACTTGTTGAAGTTGACAGGAAACAGTCCAGTTGATTGAAAACCTGACCTTAGGTTCCGGGACTTGAAGGACTCTTCCCACAAAGTTGAAATTTCCTCGGCAAACTGGGATTTTGTCATATTTTCCCCTGGAAACTTTTGGTTGTATTCCAGAAGAAGCTGATTCCAATCAGTTTTCATTGTTTTGAAGACCGTATTGTCAAGAGGTTGAATGAAATTACTCACATTTGGTGGAAATTATACGAGGACCACATCGTTTTCTTGTGCTATTTTCACCAGGTCATTGCTAATATGGAAGATAACTCTGTGAACCACTTGATGAATAAATTTCCATCCATCCAACAATTCTCTTGTACAGCATAGCACGTTCCTGGATATTCTCGTTTTGGTACCCATGTTGACCACATCTGTTTACCCGTAAAGATGAAGAAAGGTGGAAGTTTTATCCCATCAGCTGCTCCACAGGCAAGCACTGTTGTATTGGTTTTTACAATTCCTGCGATGTTTCTTGAAATTCTTCTTACACCTTTTTCAGCAACGATCTTCATATCCTTTGGGTCATGAGAAAAGGCAGTTTCATCGCAGTTAAATAAGAGTCCACCATCTTCAGGGCCGATGTTCTCATCCTTGTACATTTTGGCAATATCATCATAGAATTTTTTTATGATGAAAGGATCTGTTCCTCTGACCCTTTGTGAACTAAGAGCTTCCCCCTTTCTTATTCTTAGCTCAGGATGACGAGCAAGGAATCCACGAAACCACTCTCCACCAGGCCCTTTTCCATTCTTCCGTCTTGATTCTATTTCTCCTGACAAACAAACTATTGTCACCAGTTATATGGTTTCTTTCCGTGTCAGACCCTTGTCATGTAGCGCACACACTCGCAGGTACTGAGCAAGGTCCTTCTCATCTTTGTAACTAAGTTCAGGATTTCGGCCTCCTCCCACTTTAGCATCAGCTGCTTTTTTATAATGTTTACAAAGCGTCCCAAATGGCACTTCATAGCGTTCTGCTGCTATGCTTAGTGTTAAGCCCCTTCGAACAGCAGCTGCTGCTTCTGCCATATGTGCAGGGTCATAGGTGACCCTAACACCTTTCTTCTCGTACTTTCTGGGCATCTTCAAGCAGATAAATATATCTGGGGGAGGAAAAAAAAGTTTCTTAATACCCCACAAAAATTTAAAATTGGGGTAGTAAGAAACATATTTTTTCTAGTTTTCCTGTTTATGAGAAAGAAATTAAAAAATCATCAATA
This sequence comes from Timema bartmani, assembly GCA_902151455.1. Taxonomy (NCBI): domain Eukaryota; kingdom Metazoa; phylum Arthropoda; class Insecta; order Phasmatodea; family Timematidae; genus Timema; species Timema bartmani. The sequence goes on from CABFWB010006805.1 coordinate 14,109, forward strand.
ATCATCTGGGCAAAAATGTTCCGAGCACACTGAACATGAATCCGGACGGATTCCACTTCCCATCCCTCCTACTAAGGTGTATCAATTTCCTTTACGAATTCTTGGCTCTTTAAAAAAAATTAAGCCTATAAGTAGCGTGTAGGGCGTTTCAGGACAATTTGACCTTTGACATCGATCTGTGTGACGTAATCATTGCGTGCTATGTCGCAACACTGCCCCTGGATTTTTCCTGGTGACGTCATCGCATCCCTGGTGCCAGTATATTTCCGTTGGGGTTACTGACCTGAATTTCCCCTCCACTTCCCCTCTGGTTATTTTCATGACAACATGGGGTTCAATCTTTGATCCCGGCACAGATTTATCTGATTGTCAAACCTTTCCTTCACCTCTGACAAGACATGTATCAATCACAACTTGTGAATGTGAGGAATGCCAGGCCTCTACAGTAGTTTGGAATCCACGTTAAACTGTAGGTCCTCCATTTCATCTCACAATCACCCTACCACTACACATTAGCGTAAGTGCGTATAAACCGAACTGGTAGTAAGACGCGGTGCTAATAATAATTGACATGGGGTTAACGACCTGTTGTCCTTCAATGTCGCAAAGATTCATTTCTGGTCTTCTATGTGGCAATGGGTTATCCCTGATGACTCATACTTGGCGCCAGTTTGGCGGATCGAAGAAACAAGTTGAGACAGGAATAGATCGTGACCTTGAAACTGTGAGGTCATTGACCCTGTTCATGTTTGGTGCCAGTTTGGCGGCTCGACAAGTCAAGACTCGTATCTTGTTACCCTACGTGTAAGGGACAAACAGGATTTGCGTGAATAAAACACGATAATAGAAACATATATTTACTATACATTACAGGTTTCACATACATATATAATATTTACTATAATTTTTTACAGGAATGACGCATATATTCGTTCATACGTTTTTCTACAGTGTCTCTTAGATGTGTTAGTAAAATCTTTAAGTTCATAATCCAGCGTGTAATAGTCCAAACCGATGACGTGACGTGTATAGTTGGTAGCACTGATAAGATCCAAGTTTCTGATGTGCGTTTCCACCGTAGCCTGTTCGAGGTCGATGACATCCGCTTATTCTGTTAGTGTGTCGCATACATCCACGACGAGTGTGTCGATCAACTCGTTGCAGTATCGTGCGACGGGTGTCGACCACATATCCCGGCGGTCGACGGTGACGTCGATGAGGTCCCACACATCACAAAGACTTGCCCATCTAGGTGCTAGATAGGCGACCCGTTTGAGTCCACCGTCTTGTTTCTCGCTGATGACGACCATACGATCACCGCATATGCGTCTCAGAGAGATTTCATGATTATTCATACTAATCTTCTGAGGATGCTGCGTGTTGCTGAAAAACTTTGATATGACTGACTTGTAGTTGCACAGTGTTTGCCACTCCGTACGGTTAGACACCGCACAATTCCCTCCTCATTTTCTATCTAGGGCGTAAAGTTGTTCTTAACGCTCATGCCGATGACGACTCGTTTGGCGTTGACTTCGTCCAGCGGAAACAGTGTTGAAAATACTGGTGATAGCGCGCGACTTCACCGGCTTTGCTTTGCGTGTGTAAACGTCTGGACTTTTCATTATGTTTGATCACTTTGATAACTGTCGTGATTATGGCAGGCATGCCGTCGGGACGCCCCTTTTATAGGTTCACGCTGATTGGACGCAGCCTCTTGAGGGGCGGCAGGACCCTACCGTCTTGAAAAATGTATTGTAATATCTTAACACCTAAGCGTCGTTGCTTGTATGATTGGTGGGCGAGAATAGGGTTAGGAAAGTTTTCATTGGAATGATCTAGGCGCGGTAGAGAAGGTACCTGAGACAGTAATGACCGCAAACGTGTGAGGCCGTGCTTAGAAGTTGTATCGTGTTATAAGACGTGCGGAAGTGTTTTTGCGTATAAATGCCAGATTTGACCTTATACGGGGTGGAAAACCATAGCTGTCGAAATATTCTCCCACGCCGTTATTGTCGATCAAGATGGCGACCCAATGCATCCCAGGCTTGGTGTGTGGATCCGTGTTGATGACGAGAGCGGCATGTCTTGCTAGTCTTGCGGGTAGTTGATCAGCAGGGAAAACACCCGACCGTACAGAACGGAAACACGGGTTTGTTTTCAGCGCACGTCTTATGGTGTACGTGTCCATCTTCAATCATCCAATCTTGAAGTCCCTAATGTAAAGTGGTCAGGGCTCTAGACCATTTCTTTTTCATAACTAAATTAGTTTGACATTATTTACATGTTAATAGGATCATAATTCCGTTCAGAAATCTTACGAGTTTATAGAAAGAGAGAGAAAGTCTGTGCGGTGTGCCGTACCATTTATTTTTATATAAGTATACGAAGAAAACGTCCGTTCAACAAGCTCCGTGCTAGCAAACGGTAACAAAAACATTATGTCTTTTCTATAAAGTTAATTGTATTCGTCAATACAACGAGCCAAAAACTGACTAGGTTCACTATTCCGCCATTGAAGAGGTTCTTCAGAGTGGTATCTGATGTGAGCTCCAGCAACTTCTCCTTTTCAGGAATCTACAATGAAGCCGATTCAAAATATTCTTTTTTGAAAGGATTAGATATCCACCCATTTCCGGCTCTGAAAAATATTTTTCAAACGAGGATTTTAATCCTTCCAGGTGCTCAATTATCTTATCACCGACTGTTAAATTTAGCTTGGCTTGTGACAAGAAATCGTGAAGTGTTTCAAACACTTCAGGCTGTCCTTTTTTAATGCACTTTGCTCAAAAAAATTTTCATGGATTCAATTTTGTCAACAACTTGAAAAATGCTACAATTTTTTTGAAGTGAAAGATTGAGTTTATTAATCTGGTGGAAAATGTCACTCAGGTATGCAAGGCTTTGTAGCCATTCAAAATCATGAATCCTGGATCCAAGATTTTTTAAAAGGATGCTCTTTCAAAAAAAGGGCTACCTCGTGTCGAAGTTCGAACAGCCGCGTCAGGACTCAACTTTGACAGCTTCAACAAGAACGTTATGCAAATCTGGAGGCAAAGGCTTCGATGCGAGGCTCTGTCTGTGAATACAGCAGTACGTCCATTTTATTTTGAGGGCGACTTTTTCCACGCGTGCACGAAAGCCTGAGTAGCAACCTTCCTTGGATTTTTCTCCATCTGTGGTGAGCCCAACGCATTTTGACCATTGAATTCCCCTTTCAACGAAATAATGATCAATTACTTCAAATATGTCTTTAATAGTCGTACGACCCCTTCAATGGGTGACAAATAAGGAGATTCTCTTCGAGTTATATGTCTTTCAAGTACTTGGCAATTACAAGTAGCACAGAATATTGCGCAACGTCGGTACTTTCGTTGACTTGGCTGGAAAAAAATGCACAATCTTTGACGTGATTTATGACTGTACTTTCAACATCATCTGACATGTCCCGTATTCTTCGAGACACCGGGTTATTTTAGAGAGGCATTAAACTCATTTTATGAGCACTTTCCTCTCTAAGCATGCATCTGACAGCATCTTTGAGGCAGGGTAAAATTAAATTTTCACCAATGGTGTGGTTTTTTACCTCGTCTCGCAATACGATCGCTAATGTAGTAAGAGGCCTCGGTAGCTTTGACAGGATCACTTTTGGCAGATTCAAAAGATGTTTTCACGTTTACAGAACTCTGAAGTTTCAACCGTCGAAAAAACGTGGCATCATTATCTTTGTGCTCGGGATGTTTGATATGTAAATGCCGTGTGAGCAAATAAGGCTTCATTGAACCGTTGCTTAATACTTCCCCACATACAAAACAGAGAGACCTGGGGCAGTCCTCTTCTCCTATACATGAAAGCTCATAATTAATGTAGCTGTCCAAGTACCTTCTTTTCTTGTTTATTATTCCCTCTGAAGAAGAAGAAACTGCAGTTTGTTTACTGACCTGCTCTGGCACTGGATCTTGTACCTGTTGTGGTGTCATATTGTTGGTCCAATCCGTGTCGGATGATGTGCACGGTACTTAATTTGGTGTTTCAGTTAACTTCCGCACAGATCCAGTTTTAAGCCACTAACCCAAAGCGTAAATCACGTGAATAGTAGGTGGTTGGTAGAAAAACTGACGTAGGATTGTAGGAATAACACGCACACGACTCAATACAATCACTCACAACAAAAGTTAAACACAACACTAATTAATTAATTCTTTGTTTTTATGCACAACCCGACACACGTCAACAATCAAATCTAAAACACAGAGGAAGGGTGAGCCGCGAGGAAAGAGAGAGCCAATCCTGAGCGGAGGGATGTAGGCGAGGGGTTGGGCGCGGGTGGGAGGAGGGAAGGCCGATCCTTCCAGCGGACTCAAACCCCTCTTTCTTCGAAGATTTTATTGATAGGAAGGCCAATATTACAACTGACAATATTTATTAGTAAAAACCTCTACCTACTTTTTAATATTCTTTTTCATTATTTTAATTCTTTTGTTCTTTTTTTTAGTTGGTGGCCTCCATTACCGTTTTATTTTCGCGTACCCCCTAACAGCCTCTCGCGTACCCCCGGTTGGGAACCGCTGTCCTAGAGCATGTTATTAAGTTTTGTTTGTGTGCAATATTGCCAGGAATGGAATATAGAAATATTTTAATTTTATTACATAATTATTAAAAGTATGTGTGCGGAGGAAGATTGGATGTTGAGAGAGTGTGATAGAGAAGAGGAAAAAAGCAGTCCGTCAACCCTTAAACTGGGCGACAAAACTCCTAGTACAGGCCCTTTCGTTAAGCAGATGATAAAAATACGAGACGCGTCCACAAAGTAAGGTCCGATAAATTAATTAAAAAACGAGTAGGGATAGAAAAGTTTTATGAAGGGCTGAAAATACATGTATACCTCCTTTATTTTTCCACGCAGTCCCCATTGACTTCAAAATATTTTTTATATATTGGCACCAACTTCTTTATACACCTTTCAAAAAAATCTGCCGCCAGTTATTTACCATTCTTCAGTTCATCATCTTCTGCAAAACACTGGGAGGGCAGCCACTGCTTCATGTACAGAAACATGTGAATTGTAATAGTCGTTTGGAGTGGGGTCTGGCCTGTAGGGTGGGTGATCCAACAGTTCCCGCCTTGACTTCTGAATCAGCTGAACAATTTGAGCTGTATGGTGGGTGATTCAGCAGTTCCCTCCTTAACTTCTGAATCAGCTGAACAAATTTGAGCTGCAGCAATGCAGTGTGGGATCAAACATTGTCGTGCAAAAGATTGATCTCTGATGTCAGCATGCCACATCTTTGTCCTGAATTGCACGTCTGAGTATTTCTAAGGTTTCACAATATCCTGCAGCATTAATGGTTCTTCCTTGTTTGAGAAAATCAACAAGCAAGACGACACCTTCCTGGTCCTAAAAAAAATAGAAGCCATGATTTTTTTAATTTTTTTTTTGACGGAGCGTTCCTGTTTGAATTTTTTTGCCTTTGGGGATGTTGAATGACGCCACTGCATCGATTGTTGTTTTGTTTCAATATTCTTATACGAAATCCAAGTCTCGTCGTCGGTTACAATTTGAGAAACAAGTCCATCTCCTTCCTTTTCAAAACGCTGCAAAAACATTTGAGTTGACTCCACGCGTTTTTGTTTGTGTGCTTCAGTCAGTCTTTTGGGGATCCATGTGGCGCACAGTTTCTTGAAGTCTAGCTTTTCTGTCACAATTCCGTGAATGATTGACCATGAAACTTCTGTAAATTTAAAAGAAAGTTCCGTAAGTGTGAGACGACAGTTCTCACGAATTTGTGTGTCCACACGTTCCACTAAAACTAAATTGCCAGTCACCACACTTGGTCGGCCACTGCGCTCCTCGTCATGAGCATTGGTGAGACCAAGGCCGTAGCTAGCCAATAATTTCAGGGGGGGTTTGGTGGGCACATCCCCCAATTGCTGGAAGCTAGAAAAAAATCTAGATGATAAACAGTTCTAGAAGCTATCTGAAGTGTTTTTTATGGCAACAAGGCCCCCTAAATTATACTTGTATCTTAATTTTTATATTGTTTGAACCATAAATAAAGCCATATAAATTTAGGGGGGGGGGGTTTGAACCCCCAAAACCTCCCCCTGGCTACGGCCTTGGCTGAGACCTTCCTTAAACAGAACAACCCTTTGTCTCACTTTACTTTGACTCATCATCAGGCCCGTAAACCTTACATATCCGAAGATAAATTTCTGCAGCGTTAAGGTTTTCCTCTAGCAAATATCGTATGACACTACGAACCTCACAACTGGCGGGATTTTTGATGACAGAACTCATTTTAAATCACGCTCACATAACATCAGATGAGGATAAAACTGAAGTAAAGGAAACAACAGAAAGCCGACGAGTCAATCTATTATACTGCGCATGCGCGTGACCCCACTACGAGTCTATTTGGCGGTCATATCTCAACGAACCTTACTTTGTGGACGCGCCTCGTATATTACGTACAAACACTTAATAGAAAAATATTCACTTAAAATAATATTAGCATTTTCTCATTAATTTTTTGAACAAACTTGCAGCTTAAAGCTACCATACCTCAGTGATGCTGGGTCTAATAAAAAAAAAGCATCCTCACTACAACACTAAAATAATATTATTTGTCAAGTGCAAGAGTGTTTTTTTTATGTTGGTCCTAGCCACCAAAAACACCTGAAAACTTGGCAACCAATACCTGTCATCAAACTTATCTTAAACTTCGTGACTGGGATTCAAACAAAAAATTGTTAAACACCAGACACGTTTTGTGGGTTGTTACCGAGGCTTGACGGGAGGGATTGTACCAGTAAACTGTTCCCTCCTATTCGGTATTCAATTGATCAACTACATGCAAAATAGTGTAATGAACGAATGTCTGTCTATTGGCGGGCAAGATTAATACCTACTGAATGAGAGGAAGCAGTTTACTGGTAAAGTTACACCAAGCCCTGCTTGTCTTGTTAGTAACCCTCTCGTAATGATACACTTGAACTTAAGTTGAGATGGAAATCACCGCAACTTTAGAGCATCATTCTAAAAGATTATCCAGTATTTTCAGACACAGATTAAATATTAAAAAATGCTTCAGAGACTAGTATTTTTTTTTAGTTCCTCGTCCTACTAGCCGTTTGGGTTAAAGCTTATGTATTGATTACGCTAATGATTTTAGGGACGAGGAAGGTTATATAAAGAAAATGTACCCGCATTTTCGTGGTGAAGAGAGTGTAAAACCATTTTGGAAAAACCACCTTCAGTACACCCAACCGAGATTCGAACCTCGATCTTCCCGTCATCGGTAGTTTATTCTACTGCAAGAGTAGCGCGTTAGACCCGCCTCGGTGGCGTAGTTAGCTAACGCGCTAGTCTCGTGTTGAGCTAGACTGCCGAGGATGGAAAGATCGAGGTTCGAATCTTGGTCGGGTGATGTGGGGGTGGTTTTCCCTAAATGGTTTTACACTCTCTTCACCATGTGGGTTCAGCACCTCTAAATTCAACCCTCCCAATTCCTAATTCATTAGCGTAACTAGTACTTAAGCATATAACCCGAACGGGTGGTAAGACGCGGTGCTAAATAAAAATATATATAAATAAGTAGTGCGTCAGACGACACCGCCACCGAAGCTGTCTGGATTTTATTTTAATTTCAACATAAAAGTAAAGATACAATGGAATATTTAAAATCACAGCTTTGACATCATGTCTTCAACTTTTTTAAGGAAGCAAAAATAAAAACTCAAACTTATCCGTAATCATGTTAGCCAACAAATTCTGACTCACGTAAAATTCATCATGTCCTCCAACAAACTCCAAACTTTGCCCATCAAGCCTTTGACTTGAACAGAATCATTATTTTCAATTACCAGTGTGTAAGGGGGATTCTGTGAAACAAATCAAAATCAATCAAATAACATCACGGATTATTAATTTAAAAAAAAGCTAAAGCTATATGATTGCAACCAATAATACTTTTTCACCAGCACATAATGAGTATGTTCCCCCCATTTCTTACTACCCATCATGGGCGTCCGCAGTAACGGGCACTTGCCCTCCCACCCCCGGATTATGTTTTCTCTGACAAGAAAACATTGTTAACATTTGTTAATCTTCTAGTTGGCCTTACAATTGTTATTCTTCTAACATTTAACAACTATCAGATTTACAATCGTGGTATATGATCACCGCATCCACTAGACGTATCTCCGAATAAAACCTGTCACTACAGTTTAAACAACTTGTCGACATTTCATCACAATCTTCTCGTCTGAGAACAGATAAAACGAAGGATATCAAGTGCTGATGTATTTTTAGTATATTTACAGTGCAATTATAATGCTAGTGCCCAGCAGAAGTTTTTCCAGTGCACGCGCACGTGTGTGTGTGTGTGTGTGTGTGTATTTTGCCCCACCCTGGAAAAATTTCTGCTGGTGCCATGCTACCCGTCAATCATCCAATCACTCAATTGGACTAGACATGAGTGAGCTATAAATTTTGAGTAAATGTACCCTCATTTAAATGGAGGCAGAGTGGGGAAACCTTCGTTAGTAAACGCAGCCGGATTCAAAACCCTACCAATTGTAGTTATGAAAACTGAATAGAATTCAATTAAGGAGAAAATGACAACCTGGACATAGGAATTGAACCCAGGAACTTAAGCTTTGTGCGTCAATGCTCTACCACTGAGCCATCCTGGTTTATTTCTTCTTCAACTAGTTGTTTGTGTATCGAGTCTATATGATTGTGATAACTGGTGAACTGATCGACCACTCAGAGCTATCTACAACTACCAGCTACCGTACCACATAATTATATAGACAATACACCAACAACTAGTGAAAGATGGCCCAGTATACCTGACGAACTAGGATGGCTCAGTAGTAAATCATTGGCGCGAATATACAAAGGTCACGGGTTCTATTCCCATGTCCAGGTTTTTATTACACTTAAATGGGACTGATTGAGCTTTAGGTCTGATACTGTGGATATCCACTCTGTATAATTATGTAATACACATGACTCAAAATTGTTTTGACAACGTTTATTTTTATTAATAACCGAGATACATCAATTTGTTATGGCTTGGAAGTGTCAATATTTATCATTGAAAAGGAAAGGTATTAGTATTTCAACTCGCTCGATGGCAACCCCCTCTTGGCTGTCACTCGGGTTGGACCCCCCTCTTCCCACCGTATTAGTACGCCACTGAGGACAGCTGGACAGTTTTTTTATATTTCAATTTTATAAACATCCTCTACCCCCTCCAAACTTGCAACCCTTCCTCCACAAAGTTTAAAAGTAAAGTATATCCATATCATACATACCATACATACCATACATCATACCATAACATACCATACCATACATCATACCATAACATACCATACCATACATCATACCATAACATACATCATACCATACCATACATCATACCATACCATACATCATACCATACCATACCATACCATACATCATACCATACCATACCATAACATACCTTACCATAACATACCATAACATACCATAACATACCATACCATACCATACCATAACATACCATACCATAACATACCATAACATAACATACCATACCATAACATACCATACCATAACATACCATAACATACCATAACATAACATTCCATACCATACCATAACATACCATAACATACCATAACATAACATACATAACACACATACACACACACACATACATACACATACATACATACATACATACATACATACATACATACATACATACATACATACATACATACATACATACATACATACATACATACATACATACATACATACATACATACATACATACATACATACATAAAGATGAGTTCCCTAACAAGGTAGGCAAGAAACTGTGCATATATCTCAAAAAACAACTCTGTACTTAATCCATCCTCACTAACTTTCTCCACACTTTCCTATCCTTCCTTACTCCTTTCACTTCACCAACATCCATACACCAAGTTATGCATGCTTTTTTATTGTTAAAACTTGTGATGTTTCTCTTTTTCACACATTCGTCTACTACATTTAGTCGTACGCCTTACATGGTCCACCCCTTCTTTTTGATCCACACACTCTACCTTCATATATTTGTTTCGTCACTTGATCCACACTCATCCTCTCATTATGTTCAAACCAACGTAGGATGTTTTGTGCCGAACTAATGAAAATTAGCTCACACAGTTAAGTGTTTCTACCTCGCTTCAAGTAAATAACGACTCGACAAGAACAGCGGTTGAGATTGGACTTACCATGGTCTATCCGATGCAGTGGTTGTGTGGCGGGATCACAATTAACTATACTGGAGCGGTAACTCACAGAAAAATATTGAAACAAACTATTTCTTATTTCACTTCTCTCATCGTCTACTCTTCACGTATACGCCTATACCCGTTTCTGGCATCCACCCCTCCGAGAGCTCTAACTCTGAGACGTGATTGGTCGACCCCACCTTCTTTCCCTTCCAAGTCTGGTGTAAATCAGGGAGCCTATTTAGTATAATGCATCATCTAAAATAGACACAGAATGATATTCAATTTTCTACTGAACAGATTAATAACTTGATATTTTCTACGTATAATCGACTTGCAGCTAGAAGTACCAAGCCACGGCGCTATGGCGTCTAACGGAGCCGCTACATGGGTCAGCACCAGATAGCGTCCCGCCACATCAAGGATATCTATTTTGAGTATCTACGCTGCCTGTCTACTCTATTTGGTAAAACCGTCCATTTATTAAGATTTTAGGATTGGAATCCCTCCCGGGAATATTGGTTTTTTGCAGTCATTACACTGACTAAGATTTGTTTACACTACTCATGATGTTGACTACATCTCGGTATGTAAGGGTGGATCGCTTAACGACTCAGCCACATACGTATATTAGGTTTAAATTGTAATTGGATTTAAATTAGTTTTATATGACCAGGTGTGCCTGTTGATAGATTGCTGGGCAATTAGTTCCTACTGAACAAATCTTGTTTGATATGGTTGTGTATATTTTGTAGGTTCATTTTCTCTGTTTGGCCTCAAGCCGTGTTAAGGGTCAGCTAGAGCGAATTTGGCTAGATGGTTAAATTGTATTATGTGTAAACACTGTTTACTTATATTACATACCACTTCGATGGCTTAGCCATTATTTAATGGTTGCTTAACGACTTCTTGTTGATCTGGTAGTTTTATAATATGCTTAGTCACTCTAAAGTAGTTTTTTTAGGTGACTTTCTGTCTCCTTTTACTGGGGGAACGCCAACACAGCTATTTGGGAGTTGTGATTAGTAGTTCATGGCCTAATTAGGCCTTTAGCCCCACTTAATGGCCTTGTATTTTCCTAGTTATTTTGCGTTCTCTATTTAACCCTTTTTGCTCGTCATGTCCTTTACAAGTCTGTATTTATTTCCCCTTGGACGGGTTCCTTAAGACCCATGGTAACTACGCATTGTGATCCAATGTATACTTTTATTTCAACATTTGATTGTGGGGGCGATTTTGGGGATCTATGATTAAGGCTGTGACGTCCTAATTAGGACATATTTGTTCCTAGTGCAAGGGATATTGTATGCAGCCCCATATAGTGGTCTTGACGTTTACACAGTTTGTTAACCAAAGTATAGGGGTTAGTAACATGTTGGCTATAGTCACCTAGTTTCTGTAATATGTATTTATGTAAGACACCCAGAGCTATTTGAGTTATCGTACGTATCAAAGAGTTCTTTATTAAACCTTTAGTGATTATCTATTTTCTGCCTACCCTTTTATAATATTTAATTAAACTTGCCGAGCCATGGTTGCCAGATTAAAACCTTTGAAATTGCAAGTAATGTTAATCCCCTTGTTATAGAGTTTTAATACTTGATGTAGACTATCTAACTTTGCTAAAGAGTTTGATTCTAGCTTTATCACATAAAGCTATATGAAAAGGTGAGAACTAAATAAGGCATTTTGTAACCCGCCTGATATATTACTCTTCAAAACGTATCTACTAGACTATATTGATTACCTTTAATATTATGTTGTATGGGCAGAAAAAGCACCACGACACCCTTTATGGGAATCATTTTGTAAATGTAACATATGATATATTTAATAAATTGTTGTTTGCCTTGTACTTGATCTTTATGTAATTATGTAACCCCCTTTTAATATTAAGGTGGGTACAGTTTTTTTTTCACATTGACCTGTTGGATTCCCTTTCAAACAGCACTCCTTCAGCACCCATTCATTACTGACTGTCCATACGAGTGTTTCCATATCCAAATCGCATTCCAATCGTGTTAACCTTGTTATTGTATTTCTCTTGACAAACCCACGCTTCACATTCATAAAGCCAAGTTGGTGTTAGCTCACTTTTATATACTGCTATCTTTGTCTCTTTTAGATACTACTTCATTCTTTGCAATAGTTCACATACATCCAACTACTCTCCGAAATGCATTCACCCGTTTGTCGATTTCACTATCTATCCTTCCATTTTTACAAAACATTCCGCCCAGATACACAAAACCATTCACTTGTATTAACAGTTTTTCATTTATACTAAGCTGACAATTATTTCCTGATCCATCCTTATCAAAAACGACCACCCTAGTTTTGGAGACCATTATACGAATAACCATTCTGCCTGCCACATTCAAATTTTATTCATTTTTCAAGTCACTTTTATTCTCAGCAATTATTACGGCAGCATCTGTATATAGCAGCACTCTCACATTCACTTTGTCCATTTATACACCAACCACGTCTTCACAAGCATCCCTCATACACTTATTTATGAATACATTAAACAACCACGGAGACATAACACAACCTTGTCTAAGACTCTGTCCAATGTCAAACCATTCAATCAAAGCACCATCCACCCTATCGCACGCTTTACTTACATCATACACCACCATAATTGCATTCATTAACCATGCATCAACACCATTCTCTCTAAAAACATTCCATAGCATACTCTTATTCACATGATCATACGATTTCTCCAGATCAACAAACACACAATAAACTTTCTTTCTGACTGCCATACGTTGTTCAATCACTTGTTGCAATGCAAATATCTGGCAACCTCTAACTGTCATGAAAACACTTTGCACACCCATAATCTTAATAGTTTATATTATTTTTTTTCTCACTTAGTCATGAAAAATCCAATTAAACTGTAATCCTTAAGGAATTATTGTTAGAAGCCTCAGATCACTCCTTTGATTAAGTTTATAGCTATACGTTGAGGTATAATACTTGCCTTGATGGTGTACGCTAACATCTCGAACCCTTGCAAGTTGCTCCTTCTCTTAACATAACTCTTGGACAGAGTAATCATCTTTCCCCGACCGTCGACCTCCAGGATCAACTTCACCGACAGTCCCATAGTCTTCTTCTCTATGTGGTACACCTCATACAGGAGGTTCTTGTGACCGTCGTGATGGGCCACGATCATCTCTCGGCGCATGTTAACTGTCACATTATTCAGCTCGTAGTCAATTTCTCCGATGTTCGTAAAAACTAACCACAAAAAGTTCAAGCCGCTTACAGGCTGTCGGGTCATCTCCTTTTCTTTAAACTGTGCACACAGAAATGTTAATACTTTAGTGTGAACTGGATTGTTCCAAGCGGACTGGAACTACAAATATGACGCCCCTGAAGAATTTATATTTGTGTTATTAGTAAACATAATCATCCGACACATAAGCTCAGTCTGTAGCGTGTCTGTCTACTGAGCTAAGGCTCCCGGGTTCTATTCCCGGCATGGCTGAAAAATGTATCATTGATGAAATTTGGGTTTACCCTTTCACAATGATAAATTAACAGCTGGGGACGAGATGTTGTGCCTGTTCTATAGTTGAGTTAGTTTATAAGGCTTAGGAATTTACGGCAGACTGGTAGTGGAATAAAAAAAAAAAGACCCAGGTCACAGGTTGAAACCGTAATGGATGTAAAGTAAAGTAAATTTAATCTTGAGGCCATTTCGGCTATATTCTCGATTATTACGTTGTTGTGAGTCCAATTAAAATATCAGTTTTACTTTCTACCGACACTTACAAAAATGCTTCTAAATTGTTAGACAATAGCTGGGAGTTTATTTTGTATATGATTTAAGTTTTTAAAAGGATCCTCCACAGGTTACTTGAGTAAATGACAAAGATAATATCAGTCAGTACTTACTAAACGAATGTCTTTACATTTTTGGCTTAAGAGATTGTTTATAAACAACCATAAACAACCAACGGACGTTTTTACATTTATTGCCAACGAATATCTTTCTAAATGATGTATTATGAACACACTCAGACTTACTCACTGAAACTTTTGATTTAAATTTAATAAAAATGATGATTTGGAATTGAACGGATATCTTTATTTTAGTTTAAAGTAGTTGCGGCTGCACAAATCGAACCAGCGCACCGGGAACTTTCCCAGCAACCCAATCCACTCCTGCTTTCACCTTAGCTATAGTAAAAAAAAATAGATACATAAACAAAAAATAGGTATTTTATCCTTTCTTCCCTTCCTTCTATATTAATATTTTCGATATCGAAGTGATTCACGGAAAAGGCTAACCCGAATGTCATAAAAACATAAAAGTGATCATGTTTATAGTCAATCTTTTTAAAAATATATCCTTGATATTAGATCAAATATTTAGATGCTATTTCTTTATCAAGAAATAATTACTAGCTTATTTAATTAAAATTATTAATTTTTAAATGCTGAAAAATTCACATTTTGTTGGAATGCGCCCTAGACGAATGCCTAGGTCCACCCAAAGGACCTAACCTGTTATTACCTCTAGTTCAAGTAGTATTCTGTTTCCTTCATCCATATAAAGAAGGACTTGAAGAATCCTCACTGGGCACATATAGCAATTAACATCATATGTATTGTGTTTGCTAATTATGGCCGTTGGTATTGCTTTCTCATTCAAAAGTTTCTGTACTTGCTTCAAATAAGTTTCTTTAACTGAGAACAAAGATTTTGTTTATTAAATCCACAAAAATGTTTGTTATTTATTTTAATGTTTAACATGAAGATTTAAACGACATAGAGTAATGGGATAAAAAAGTTAAATAAAAAAGGAAATGCAACAACATTCACCTAAAGAGATAATGAAGAACTGTAATATAGAATAAACAAGAACAAAATCCATTCACAGGCAACTACACAAATGTCATCAAATGACTGTTTTAAATATTGGAGTATACTATACAACAGTAAATGTTTGAATGAACAAAAATTGTATGTAAATACCCTTACACTCTTTATATATATATATTTTTTCAACAAAATTGTTCAAATATAACTAAACAATTTCAAAAATAATTTTTTTGTAACCTAAAATTATTATTAGTTTGTAAAAGTAAAAAGTAATTTTATTTATCATTAAAATCATTACTAGATATCTATTTTGAAATCTTCAAAGCCAAATTTTGAGAATTTCAAATTTTCTCTGATTTGTCATAAAAATGTATAATGTAAAAAAACTTAACAGTGCCTATTTTAAACTAAATCCCTAGAGTCAATTCATTTTAGTATTAAAATTTTAAAAAACCCGTCATCATTAAATTACCGTTAAACAAATTTTCCCACAAGAAACAAATATATAATTTTATTTGTCATGTCAAATGTTGAGAAGGACATTTTTGTCGGTAATGTTTGAATGTGGAGAGAACGGCCGTTGATTTGTCTCCTCTTCCTGGGGGGAAGGGGGGTCAACCAGATGAGGAACC
>CABFWB010006806.1:0-29848 GCA_902151455.1 Timema bartmani
TTTAGGCCAAATGATTTTAGGCCAACTGCCGCGTCCCCAATAAGTTTACAAAAAACACTTCAAGATAAATATAATAATTTTGTCTCACCGTAGGACTATTTTTAGATCTATTTAAGAATTTATAGTTTTAGATTCAACGTTATATCTTTAAAACTCGATTAATAAAACGTAAATTCATTAACATGGGAAATCAAATCTTAGCCTGTCATGACATCACAGGTAGATAACACCTTTAAACGTGAAATTTGTAACCTAACGCTAGAACAAACACAACACCCTGGCCTCTTTTCATCACTGTGAAAAGAGAAATCCCAATTTTCACCAATTAAATGTTATCAGCTTTGCCAGGAATCGATCTCAAAACTCGTGGACAGTAGGTAAACGTGCTAAACAATTTATTTGACTAGGGGATATTATTAAAGCGTTTATAATTTTTAGAAGTAATAGTTAAAAAACTATTTATAGTAAGATTCTGGTAGAAATAAACGTTTAGAAAATTAAAACTATTTTTGTGGTCAAAATTGATCAAATTGTTCAATATTATTAGGATTATTTAAGAGTTATTGATTATATCTGTCAAAAGTGGCAACCAAATTGACGTATGAGTATATTTAAATTACTTTATAACTTCTTTCAACTGTCAAAAAGTATCTTACTATCTAAATCATTTGTTTATCGATCAATCCTATTTATTCTAGTTTAAATGTTTGTCCTAAAATTTAATCTCCAGGCAAAGAATAACCCAGGTCAGTTTTCTTGCTTGTTCATTTCACAGGGTTTGGGGTCAAGACCATTAACAGTTCACAGGGTTTGGGGTCAAGAACATTAACAGTTCACAGGGTTTGGGGTCAAGACCATTAACAGTTCACAGGGTTTGGGGGTCAAGACCATTAACAGTTCTCAGGATTTGGGGTCAAGAACATTAACAGTTCACAGGGTTTGGGGTCAAGACCATTAACAGTTCACAGGGTTTGGGGTTAAGAACCTTAACAGTTCACAGGGTTTGGGGTCAAGAACATTAACAGTTCACAGGGTTTGGGGTCAAGAACATCAACAATTCACAGGGTTTGGGGTCAAGACCATTGACAGCTCACAGGGTTGGGGGTTAAGACCATTGACAGTTCACAGGGTTTGGGGTCAAGAACATTAACAGTTCACAGAGTTTGGGGTCAAGAACATTAACAGTTCACAGAGTTTGGGGTCAAGACCATTGATAGTTCACAGGGTTTGGGGTCAAGACCATTGACAGCTCACAGGGTTGGGGTTAAGAACATTAACAGTTCACAGGGTTTGGGGTCAAGAACATTAACAGTTCACAGAGTTTGGGGTTAAGAACATTAACAGTTCACAGGGTTTGGGTTCAAGACCATTGACAGTTCACAGGGTTTGGGGTCAAGACCATTGACAGTTCACAGGGTTTGGGGTCAAGACCATTGACAGATTCATTGGTTTTTTGATTTTTATACTAATTTGCAACTCAATAACTTTTTTAATATTTTAAACATTTTTTTTACTAATTACTTTTTAAACCCTGGAATATGGACTTCCATACATTTACTGAATAAAGTAAATTTTATATATATATTTTTAAAGTGATTTTTTAATAAATTAAATGGTTTGTTACGAGGAAAGAGGGATAGGAACAAATTAATGGAAACAGAACACAATGCGAATGTTCCAATAAAATGAGGAACACAGTTCACACTTTACATTGCTGCCACTGTACAAATAAATAATGGCTGCCTCTTTAAGGAAATCAATCATAACCATTGAATCACTCGACCTAGGGTTCATTATTCCATTGACTCATAAGGAGGGAGAGCTATTCAGGAAATCCACCCTCAGTGCTCACGGCTGAAATTCGAAATCCAAGCTCTCCATCAAATTAGACAATACGAGACTAATGCTTCTTCCTACGTGCCTACTGGCGCGAATAAATATGTATCAAAACGCATATTTAAATATGTTGTTCTATTAACAGAAATAAATAATAATAATAATTTAATAATGAAGGATTAAAAGTGCAGTTTTTTTTTTTGCAAAAGGTTAAATTAGCACACAATTTACAAACTAATTTAACATGAGTTAATACCTATGATACTGAACATCCACCCACAATTATTCATGAAGATGGAATCGTATGTAAACACAAACATTATTTCAGGCATGAGCTGGGATTGAACTAGAGTCCCTAACACCTGTAGCTAACCTCCTGAGACTGACGCTACTATAATGTAATTTACTGTAAGCCAACTGGACGGGTTGAAAGGATGTTTCCGAGACGAGCCACTGGAAAGAGTTTAAAACAGTTATCTGGAAATATCGCTCTTTTAATCCAATCCAATAATGGAACTCGTCTCGCGGACTAACTTCTTGTCCTTGCAAACGTCTCGTTGAATTCCTCCCACCACTTGGCTCCTTCAATTCCCAGTCTCATTCCAGATAACTCGTTTATCCTTCAGCTAACATCGATCTGCAGGAGTAAAAGGGCTGTCATGATCTTCTACAAGAAACAGCGTTAACTCCAAAAATAAGTTATTCAATACTGGATGTATACATCTGTCCGCAGGATATGTTGTCAGCGCAATCTATCAGCCAATTACACTTTTTAGTCATCCATTTGATGGCTGATTAGCCGGTAAATTAGATCCAAGATTATCTTTGAACTAGAAAACTTGTCGAAGTGTGGTTTTCTGCATTATTCACCTGAGAACATTGAGAGTTGGATCAGTTTTGTAACTCTCTCAATTCAATGTACCATATTTTCTCTCTCTAGAGAATTATTATATAATATAAAGTGTACTTTAACACAGTAAGCCAGAATGGAAAGAATTTCTATGAACTGAAATGTTGGATGTTTATCTGCAGACTCATTCTCACTCAGGAAGTAGAATACATGATCAAACTTTCTGATTATGGCAAGCTCTGGATTAGTAATATATATATATATTACTAATTCAGAGCTTGCCATAATCATTTAATATGCAAAGCTAGTATACAATAAATAGTATTACAAAATTGCACATGATTTTGATGATCAAATAAAACCCTCTTTAGACTCACTTTAGGGCCGGTTTTACGACTACCGCATGGATATTGCTATCTGGAGGTTAAAGTCAGATACCAGTTAAAGGTTATCATCCACTTTAATATTTTACGCGTATTATGAACTGAATTTATCTGCCGGATAGCTATCTGTAGGATAAATATATTTTTATGCAGAAAATGCAAGGTTGTTACTGTTTTTACTTGTGCGCGCATGCGTATAAGCCCTTATGCTACCGCTACAACCTAGCGAGTGGCGAGAACGCTCATCATTTGTTAAATAATGGCGGCTAAACGAGTCCCTTTTTGGAGGACTTGGCCAAAAGAGCAAATCAGTTGAGAATCCACCCACTTCAAGATGGCACCTGTTCAAGAACAAGGACTATTTCAAGGTCTCTGTATGAGTAGTGACACATCTGATGATGTGCATGAGATCAAGGACAAGAAATTGAACGGGGTTCTCTGAGACTGGGTGCGTCCCATCCAGGCTTCACGAGCTACCAACATGTTCCCCGTCGTGATTTCCTGTGGCAGTATTCACTGTTATGCATGGTAGTAGCCTAGATTAGTAACCTCTGGAGACTGTAGGAATGTAGCTCTGGTGTTCTCACTTCAACACGGCACAATAAAAAACCATCTGACTATACCCATTGTGTGTGTCGTATTTGTGACCATCACCCCCGTAACCATTCTGACAGGTGACGGACGTGTGTGGGGTGGGGATGGAAACGATTACAGTTTGATTGAATTTTTGTAGTTAGTATATGGGTAATTTACAGCTTCATTTAAGGAAAAGTGTCGTGAAGGTTTGTCTTAGAAGAAGTGCATCCACATTACCTTGAATAAAAGCTGTAATAGTCACAGTGATAACTGATACGTTAGAAACCAGCCTTCTTTTAGGCTAAATGCTCTAACTCTCCTAACAACGAAGATATTGCACAGAGAGATACTAACACCTTATATGTCATGGCCACTGGTAGGGTTACGTTGCTAAAACAAGAAAAAATTGTTTTTATAGAAGAAGGAAATTAAGGTAGATTAGTTAAAATGTTGTCAAACCTGACGTAGTCCTAAATTGTTTGTATGTTAGTGGCCTTAATATACTTATCAGTGGCCACATAGTCTAACGCGCTACTCCCGTGTTAGACTAGACTGCTTAAGATGTGAAGATCGGGGGTCGATCCCAGTCGGGTGCACCGAGAGGTTTTTTCCTACATGATTTTCCATTCCTTCTCCAAGTAAATGCGCGTATGCTCCCTCTAAGTTAAATCTTCTTAACCCTTTTAAATCATTAATGTAATTAGTATAGAGGCGTATAGCCCGAACGGATAGTAGGACACGGCGCTAAAAAAAAACGCTTCTCATAACGGATTGGGACTAGAACAGCGGATATACCGCATACCTTTAATTTAACAATTAGATACAGTTACTTCTAAATAAGAAGACAGACGCAACATTGAATCAGCTAAGGTGTCATCCACACTGGTGAGCACATGGACTAGGGTGTCAATTTGATTCGTTATGATTTAGTTTTGACGGAGAGGTTGAGGTGCGAATATCAGATGAATGTTCTGAAGGATATTTTCCTAAATGATTTTATACTCTTCATACACGCAGACATGGTTACATTTCTTCTAAACTCTAATTTTCTTAACCTTATTCCATTAGTATGAAATATTCTGATATTCTAAACGTTATTAAGACGTGGTGCACAGAAAAAAAAGAGTCCAGCTGAATAATTTATGTCCAGAGCCTTTTCCCGGACTTAAGGCCCTCTCACCCACCTTGTGTTGTGTTTGTCGTATCCTCGTCTATTTTTCACGGGTGATGTCTTTAGTCATGGGTCCTTCAGGAACTCTTTCCTTCAGTTCCAGGGTCCAAGAAGACCCTGAGATAGCTCATGGAAAAGGGGGCGGGGGAAGGAGAAGATTCTCCCTGGAGACTATTTGTATCTGCCTGAGCATGCATTGGCCGGTTGCTGATTGGTAGAGACTCATCAATCTAGCTGAGACAGCGCGGTCCGTATCGCCGATCTAATACTATGAGAGTGAGAGCTAACAACTACATTCTGAAGTGTGTTTAGAGAGGTGTTGAGCCTCAAAAAATAACATCATGTCAAGATGTACAGATTAACCCATAGGTAAGTTATTTGTCAAGTTTGATCACAAAGTAGATTCCCACAGTAGACTGGACTGTCGCTGACACAGAGATCAAGGTCCGAATCTCGGTCGGGTGTACTGAGTCATTTTTCCTAATTGGTTTTACACTCTCCCTCTATGCAAATGTGAGTACACTTCCTCTAAATTCACTTTTTATCGTCACCCACATGGTCTAAGGAACTACTCTCGCAATAGACTAGACCACCGATGACGGTGAGATCGAGGTTCGAATCTCGGTCGGGTATACTGTGAAAGATTTTTCCAAAATTGTTTTTCACTCTCCTT
Source organism: Timema bartmani (assembly GCA_902151455.1). Classification (NCBI taxonomy): domain Eukaryota; kingdom Metazoa; phylum Arthropoda; class Insecta; order Phasmatodea; family Timematidae; genus Timema; species Timema bartmani. The sequence goes on from CABFWB010006806.1 coordinate 5,490, forward strand.
CCACGCAAATGTGGGTACAGTACCTCCAAATATAACCTTCCTGATCCCTAAAACCACGATCGTTATTAGTACATAAGCGTATATCCCAAACGGGTAGTAATACGCTGTGCTCTATATATATATATATATATATATAGAGAGAGAGAGAGAGAGAGAGAGAGAGATATTAGAGCTTGACGCCATCTACTACTACATCACTAAAAAGTTAATTTCTTTGTTTTAAATTAAATAAATAAACAAACTATCTTTTTGATTTTTGTAAAACATTCAGGAAAGGGAATTCAATTTATTGTTTGACCTTTATAAGACGAATAATTTCAACACTTCACTATAAATTGTAGTAGAAGCCAAAATAAGGTTTTATTTTATATAATTTTCGTAACTTTTAACTTATCTTAAATTAAGAGGAAAAATCATCAGCGTAGTTTTCTCAATAGCTGTTACGAATGTCATTTCGTGGGAGCTTACGTTTTATCTTACGTACAAGTTTATGTACTAAATCAAGTACGAAGTAAAGGGTTGTGGGTTTTGGACGCAAATTGAGCTTAGTAAGCACAAGAATATCCTCTCTCTAGGAATCAAACCAATGTCTTTGGAAGTGTGAGTAATAATCTAACAGTTTTCCAAACCAAATCTCCCGCGTCATTGTCATATATATATATATATATATATTAGGGGCGTGCGAAGCTTCGAAACTTCGACTTGGCTTCGAAACAAACATCAGCTTCGACTTCGCTTCAAAACAAATTCTGGCTCCAAAGTTTCGCAAATAAATATATTGACAGCTAAAATACTTCATTTATGTTCAATTATTGTCATTTTGAGTTGTTTTGTACATTACAAATTAATATTTATAAGAAAAAGATCTGAAGAAATTGAATTGCATTTTGTGATGACAACTTGATTTGTCAGAGTAACATTAAATATTACAAACAATTATCCAATAAAGCATTTTCCAATTAATTTTTGTGCATAAATTAATTTAAATAATCACAGTATAATATTTTTTCAAGCATAAAACAACTAAAATAAAATATTCGAACTTCGATTCGGCTTCGAAAATATTCGATTCGAGTTCGCTTCGAATTGAAAAAGTGGACTTCACACACCCCTAATATATATATATATATAATTGACTCAATATTGATACCGTCCAATTTCACGAATAAAAAACACTACCATAGGGCTTAACATATTCCATTTAAATGGCAACTATCTTATCCAACTTCCATCAGTGATGTTATTATTTTTATTAACTTGTTTACTTGAGGTATATAACGTGCAATTGTTGAACTGACTGATTATATCATAACACGACTTATAAACTATCATAAATATATAGAACAGACACAACACCCAGCCCCCGGTTGTTAATTCATCACTGTGAAAGGGGAAAACGACATGTCACCAATAATACATTTTTAGGCCATGCCAGGAATCGAATCCGGGACCCTTAGCTCAGTGGAGGACATACATGCTACCGACTGAGCTAAGATGTCTAACCTTTAAGTGATGTTTGATTGGCTTCTAAAATTACAAGTAAAAACGTTCAATTTACTCTTAAAGTTAATTTTCTAGGGAATATGTGGGCCTATTCTTATGTTATCCTCCCCCTGCTCCCTTCACCCCGCCTTGTCCCCCTCCCCAAGCCTGTATGCACGTTTATATATATTACTGTACATTTAATGCTCTGTAAACACGACCCTTTATTTTGGTACTTAATTTAGTTAAAGTTGACTTGTACCATGAGAACAACTAACTATTAAGGCTTCTATTAGCAAAACAAGGAGCAGCCATGAAAACGTGTGTGTAATTAGAAGTAAGAGCAGATCGTACTTTTCAAATACGAACTTACACAGGCGCATGTCTAACAAAGATAGAAAAAGCTTCACCACTACACCACTAAAAAGTTAATTTCTTTGTTTTAAATAAAATAAATAAACAAACTATCTTTTTGATTTTTGTAAAACATTCAGGAAAGGGAATTCAATTTATTTTTGACCTTTATATGACGAATGATTTCAACACTTCACTATAAATTGTAGTAGAAGCCAAAATAAGGTTTTATTTTGTAAATTTTTTGTAACTTTAACTTATCTTAAATTAAGAGGAAAAATCATTAGCGTAGTTTTCTCAATAGCTGTTACGAATGTTATTTCGTGGGAGCTTATATTTTATTTTACGTACAAGTTTATGTACTAAATCAAGTACGAAGTAAAGGGTTGTGGGTGTTGGACGCAAATTGAGCTTAGTAAGCACCAGAATATCCTCTCTCTAGGAATCAAACCAATGTCTTTGGAAGTGTGAGTAGTAATTTAACAGTTTTCCAAACCAAATCTCCTCCGTCATCGACAAACCAAACTAGACATAATTTACGTTTACTCCACATGTCCACCGATGCGTATATTTAAACTATTTCTATTTCTTCACTTCGTGCTAATAATAATGTCGTGTTTGAGGTACATACATATGTAGTTCAGTTTGCGGAAATATTAGTCAGTACTAATGTACCGTCGCCCAGAAGCGGCCTCAATATACTAATCGTACATCCTTTCCTGGAGGCTGTTTACATATCCCTATGAGATGAGGGAATAGTGAAGTGGATATGATGGGGTAGAGCCAATGAAGATCTTAACCTAACTTTAGCTCAATTAACCAAACCCCGGTGACCATGGAAATTATGCCCCTTTCGAGAAAATCCCCCTGTACTAGCTGGGAATTGAACCCGGGACCCCTACGTCTGAAGCCAGGGCCTCTAACCACCATGCCACTAAGCCCGTTAATACAAAGTACTTGTTATATTGTCTTCTCGGTACAAAGAATTAATTGTAAGTGAGTGCATCCACATTTCATTTGAGTGTGGATATAGATAATTCCGTTCACTAGTTTTCCCGTCTGTAATTTATCACTCGCCTCCAAGGTCAGTTAAAATCAGGCCGGTGCTGAGATAAAGGCTGGTGCATACTTCTGCGTATCGAATCGTATCGGCTCATTTTTACTTTATTTTGTATAAAAATGCGGTGAAAGCAGAGTCAGGAATATTTTTTGAGTTGATGCGGTACGCCACATTGTGCGCCTACCATACCTTGCTAGTTTGATGGCTTGTTTTCAGTTGATTATAGTAAGCAGATTGAGAGTAATTGTACAGACAATAGCCTGGAGAGAGTATGGAGAAACTACTAATAGTTTAAACAAACCCCATAGGTAATGGTCAGATTTAAGCTCCAGTCTCTTCGCCTCGCATCGGTGAGCCCGCTGACAAAGGCGTCAAGCTCTTCTAGTCTGGTTTGCCGATGAAAGAAAGGTCAGGACTGGTCAATCATGAGAAAACTACATCGCCATTTAGGTGGGAGTGTAGTTAAACGGGAGCTAAAGACAGTTTTTCTTTAGTTTTTATAGCAACGAATTTTTTTGCCAAAATAAATAAAATATCGCTTCCGTACAAACATAGAGTTTAATATTCTTTAAATGGTGATATCAACAGTTTTGGATAAATGTCACGAGCACGCATTAGATTACAAACTTTTTAAATGAACAAAAAACTTTGTCATTAATCAAGAACACCCTTGAAATATATTTAACTGTTGATATTACCATGTGAAAAAAATTAAACTTTACGTTAATACTTTATAAACATTTGATTTATTTTGACCAAAAAATTATGTTTCTATAAAAACTGAAAAAATGCTGTCCTTAACTCGCGTTGTCCACCCTCCCGCCTTAAATGTCAATCATTGAGTCTTTTAGACCAGTAAATATATCAAGTACTTTCAAATAACATTTTAGTGAGACCAAAATTACCTTGGTCGGTAATAATCATATTTATTAACAACTTCCATCCCCTTGCTACCCCTCCAGCCTCCTCCACCCCAGTCTCCTCACCCTCTACCAGATGCTAGTGAGTAAAATTTACGGGGAATAATTTCCTAAAGAAAGATTACCGGGGAATCATAATCTCTAGTTAGAAGTCACACACGTTCAGGTAATGGTCTAGTTAGAAGTAATACACTGTCACACGTTCAGGTAATGGTCTAGTTAGAAGTAATACACTGCCACACGTTCAGGTATTGGTCTAGTTAGAAGTCATACACTGCCATACGTTCAGGTAATGGTCTAGTTAGAAGTAATACACTGTCACACGTTCAGGTAATGACCTAGTTAGAAGTCATACACTGCCACACGTTCAGGTAATAATCTAGTTAGAAGTCATACACTGTCACACGTTCAGGTAATGATCTAGTTTCTCTCTAACCGGACTGTACTTGTGATGTGTGTTCCCCCTCTTCCCCGTAGTCCTCTAAATGACCCATGTTTTAAAACCAAGCAGGAGATAACGTTTACGATTTTACCGAGACCTCTCCTCTTGTTTATTCCACTTTTGTTGCTTTTGCTCTGTCACAATTATTTTTAGGGCATAAAACAACACAAAAATAACCGCACGGACTCCCAAAGAGTGAGAGAACCGGCAATAGGAAGGGACACAAGATTCGCGCTCATAGATAAAAGTAGATCCGTATTAGGACATTCATACACTGTTGGCTTTGATAGCGGCTGACAGGATATGGAGTGTTAAGTCGTAAAAATATCCTGAGTTAACGAGCCCACATCGATTGCGATAAAAAATAAACTCATTCTGAAAACATCATATTCGTATGTTAATGTTTTGGGAGCTCTGTATTACTACCTGTTCAGGTAGGGATAGATAAGGTAGAATTTATGAGTAAAGTATTAGACATTGCGTGAAGAAAGAGTAAGAAACGATTGTCATGGTATAATGCAGGGGCTTCCAAACCTTTTAGACCGAAGGAACCCTTGAACCAGAAAAAATAGATGAGTAACTTTCATAAAATCTTTACAATAATATTATAATAATAATACTCTTCAATAGCACCGTCTGAATTATAAAACAAACTAAAAACATCAAATGTTCAGGCTGTGCCTTTGGAAAATGTCCTTTATTCAGATTTTAAAATATTGTCAATCCTAATTACAGATGTTACTTTATATTGTGAAAAATAAATCAAGAATGTTCTAGAATATCCTCGCGCCACCTTATACAGATAGCTATGGCAGAGACCACTTTTTAAAAAAAACCGGTGGTATAGGGCAGCAGTCTCGCAATAACTGGATTACCGATGACAGGGAGATCAGGTTTCTGATCCCAGTCTTGTACTTTGAGTGTAGTTTTCCTTAAAAGGTTTTACACACTCTCCCCACGAAAATGCGGGTAAGCTTCCTCTAAATCCAGCCTTCCATATCCCTAACACATTAGCGTGATTAGTAAATATATGCGTGTGGCCCTAACTGGTAGTAAAACGCAATGTTATAGATTTTAAAAAATCAGAGGGGGAAATACACCTCAGTATACCCCACCGGGATTCGAACAAACCACTCTTTTAGGAGATTGACGCCTTAGTCCATACGCTCATCGATGTGGGTGGCTACATATGAAAACAGAGTCAGCGGGTGCAGCCATAAGTGGTTCTGCCTCCGAACGTCTCAATTAGTCGACGAGTACAATAATTGGTGTAACGAGTCTCGGTTACGACGCCCGCTCGCCGCCTAGGAGTCATGAGACGCCGTAAAACGCTTCGTTAGACGCGCCGAGACTAACGCCGGGGCGGTACTTTAACCGCGTGTGCTTACAGCGAGTCGGGCGGGACGTTGTGGTAATGTGGCACATAACTTCACTGATTACAACCTTATCTCCCGAGTGGCAGCGTTCTTCTACTTGCTGTCCTTAGCTCACACAGTTCAACACTTAGCGGAGTAATCCACGGGGTAGGATGAGGATAGTAGCTTTTTATGTAACTGATCGTTGCTACCTGTTCGGGTTGTACACATGTGTACGAACTATGCCAATGTCCTAGGAAATAGGAAGGTTGAATTTATTAGAAGTGTACTCGAATAAGCGTGGAAGGAAAGTGTAAAAACATCTATGAAATTTGACCCTCAGTACACCCGACTGGTATTCGAACCCTGACCACGCTGTCAGAGGCAGTTTAGTCTATTGCGGGCGTGACACCTTATACCAGACCGGGGTCGCCAAACGGTTGATCGTGAGATATCAGTATCTCACGGTAATATTTTCCTTATCTCACCCAAGACATTTATTTTGCTTTTTACAAAAGAGTGTTGCCTCAGGTTTGGGATATGTGAGGGCTCTTTGAGATTTCCGGTTCTGGTTTGTGTTGCACTCCGAGTGAAGGCGTTGTTCTGCTTTACCAGCCTGCGAGATCAATTTTAGTTGAAGGTGATAAAAAAAAACCAATACAGAAGTAGGCGCATAGATGAACATCTTGATAACTTCAATTGAATTAGAATGGAAAGTTACTCATCAAGATTTTAAAAATGGCGGATGAAAGTGAATGCGATTCTTCTCTGAACGCTACGCAAAAAGTAATATATTTTACTATATTTTTTTAAGAATCATAAAGCCAAAGCTATTATTTATACTTTTAGTGAGGATTGCTCCATCTAGATATCATATTCTGAAAATTGAAATATGATACCTTATTACGAGAATTGAACCCGGAACCTCTAGTTTAGTACGCCATTGCTCTGACCACTGAGCTATCCAGGAATAATCCCGTTCCTAGGGTCATTCTTCACTCACATTTTAAGGCAGAGTCTATGATGGACGTGTATAAATAATAGATCTGGCTATTTGATTCTTAAATATGCAATCCCTTACAATTATAATAATTGTACAAGTGGCAGCATTAAGTCAACTACCGAGTCGAAGGTGGCTGCGATATCTGATAGCTCGTGATATTAAAAAAATCACACATTTGTAGCCGACGATTTCCGCACGTCCATCATAGACTCTGCCTTAAAATATGTGTGAAGAATGACCCTGGGCACGGGACGATTCCTGGATAGGTCAGTAGGTTAGAACATTGGCGTACTAAGCCAAAGATCCCGGGTTCTATTCCCATTTCCAGGTGTCAATTTTCAGTGTATTTAAAAAAAAATAGAATGAATAAACTTTTCTAAATTTAAAAAGTTAGTTTTAGTACGAAATGTACTAACATTTAAACATTGTTCTCATTACAATTGCGAAGCGCGACACAGAGCCCACCCCCGATTAAACAAAGGTTTGATGACAGAAGCCTTTCCAAAAGTTACGATAAAAACCAAAACGCGATACGGACGATTTTAAATCTGAGTAAATCGCGAAACAATTTGATATTTTCAAAGAAGTTTCCATATTCAAATGTGTTTGGCGACCCCTATCTTAGACGATGCGGCCACCGAAGCAGGTCATCAATAGTTACAAGTTTGTTTGAACAAAAAGGGATACATTTTATGTTATTATTAGTGAGTAGCCCTCTTCTCCAACTTTCCCAAAGTTACAAGTTTGTTTGAACAAAAAGGGATACATTTTATGTGATTATTAGTGAGTAAACCCTCTTCTCCAACTTTCCCAATCTTACAACACTGATTTACACATTTAAGTCCATGATATACTTTATCCATTCTATCTTTGTAGTTGGTTTGAATAATAAATAATCAAACGTTTTATTTATTTGACTCATCAATGTTGTTTATAGAACTGGTATCAGTATCCGTATTTGGACAGTGTTTAAACATAAACTATGTTCAATAAAATGCAATGCACACGCACGGTCTGATGTGGCCACTAAAATGCCAGAATGTACCAAGTTTGGAGTTCAGCACTATCGAATTCGTGTTGCGGTTTCTTGAGATGCAACACGATACTTCATTCTGACCGTAGATTCACGGCCGTATGTTGATTGTAAATGGTTACCAGATGGTGCATCACTACGGTGCTTCTCACATATGTGCTCAAACGTGAAAAGTATGCTCGTTTGTCTTTATTTTAGCCTCAACTAGGAATGAACGGCAGAAAGCTTCAACGTCGACGTATTTGTACCTTCCTCCGCGATAATGACGTCACCAGTTGTTTAATCTCACCCCTTTCCAGGAATAAACTATAGAACACTTCATGTTTGAAGATCGTCTGCACTTTTGCTTGGGATAACGAAGTCACCAGTTGTTTAATCTCACCCCTTTCCAGGAATAAACTATAGAACACTTCATGTTTGAAGATCGTCTACACTTTTACTTGTGATGAAGACGTCTCAAGGTGTTTAATCTCGCTATTACCCATATCTATCCTGAAATAAAGTTTTGAACACTTTAACCTCGAAGAGTCTTTACGCCTCTCTCTGCAATGATGACGTCTCTAAGTGTTTAATCTCACTCCTGCACTTATCTTCCTTCTTCGTAACGAACAGTAGGAAATGGCGGCAAGTTTCTCAGTAAGTAAACCTCGACACCAGCTTTGTAAATCTCGTCTGGATCTCAGAATACATGAGTAAGGGTAATCCATAAACCACCCACGTAAACGCTTTTGAGAAGGGAAAGGGGAGGTAGAGTGCTAATGTGTACTTGGTGTTACATGAGGGAAGGGTGGGTACATCACAGGGTTAAACCAAAATTACGTCCCTCTTTTTGTGTCACAAAAGCTTCCCGATGAAATAATGACGTTTACTCTTGATGTGAAAAGTTACGTAACACAGGTTGGAGGGTGGAGGGGTCAGTTCAAATGTCTACTTTGTGTTATATGGGGGAGGGGGGGTAAGGGTCAAAAGGAAAGATAAAAACGTTACGTGGATTATTCAAGAGAATAAAGTAAAAAAAAAATCTAAAGTGTGGCATATTATACATCACTAGGGCGGAGTGTTTAATTTAATAGTGATCCGACCCGCCTCGGTGGCGTAGTTGGCTAACGCGCTAGTCGTGTTGAGCTCGACCACCGAGGACGGGGAGATCGAGGTTAGAATATCGGTCGGGTGAACTGGGAGGGGTTTCTCCTAAATGGTTTTCCACTCTCCCTCCACGCAAATGCGGGTTCACTTCCTCTATATTCAACCTTCCCCATTCATAGCCCATTAGCGTAAATAGTACTTAAGCGTATAACCCGAACGGGTAGTAAGACGCGGTGCTAAATAAAAAAAAATAAAAAATAGTGATCCGCAACAGTGGACACGTGGACTAGACGTCTATATATCTTCTAGTCTGGTTTGCCGGTGACCTTGGTAATATGATTCATATCCCGCCTGGGTGTACTAATAGTTATTTTCCTTAATGGTTTCTCACTCTCTAACTCCACGAGAATTTAGGTAAATTTCTTTCTACATTTTGACTTCCTAATCTTAACGCCATTATCTAGATTAAAATTGGTATAGACTGGATGGGTAGTATGACACGCTATAAAAACGTTGATATAAGCTTTCCTCACTGCATTTGGTCAGAATAGCAATGTGGTTTCTTCTCTAATAATGTATGCTTGCTAATTGATTTACTATCGTTGTGGATTTATTAAAATATATTTAGAAATAAAATAGGCTAAAGTAGATTAAAGTTCTAACAAATTATCAAATATATTTTCACTGACTTCATTGAAGTTGGATCGATTTGATGATTTTGATATTCCTTTTCTTATTGAAATATTATAAGAATATCATTTAGAGAATTAATATACTTGGTAAATAGCTACACTTAGTTTTAGTGCTAGAATCAAAATTACGAGTTGGCTTTGAGGTATGGCCGTAATTACATGTTAAAAAGAAGGAAATAAAAAATAAAGAAGATATAATTTTATCAGAGAAACTAAAGATAGCGTAGACACTTAAAACAAAGTGAAAGTTGTACATAGCAATGAAATATTTAATATATACTTCTCTTGACATAATCGGCTTAGTGGTCTAGGGGTATGATTCCTGCTTTGGGTGCAGGAGGTCCCGGGTTCAAATCCCGGCTAAGCCCTTTCTTTTTATAAAAATAAACTTATATACGAAACACCATGAACGCTTACCAAGCATACCAATTTTGATTTTAAATATGGTATTACTTATTATAAATGAGTTTGAATGATATTTAAAAAAATAGTTATTTAAGCAAATATGAATTACAGGCATCAAACGGCATCATGGGCTCAGTTATAGAAAATCAACAAATTTTATCTTATTATACTGATAAATAAACGGTCGGGAGTTGGAGATTTCTAGATTTAAGTTAGTTCATAAGTCGTGTGATGATATAATCAGCTGGTTCAGAAAGTGAACGTTAAATACCTCAAATAAATTAAAAAGACGTATCGACTGTAGTCCAATGGATATATAGACGGGAAAAAAACATGGGGGTATACAAGAATGTATGATACAGTTTTTCTTAAAGATCGGATGGCAGATAAAACCTCCAGATCTATTATACAGTAATATAGAAAATGTTCAAGATTACCATAATGTCTCTATATGAAAAAGTAAAAAGAGTGAACTTCAAAAATTGATACACAACCAGATATTTAATTTATTGTGTCGGTACAAATTATTTGAATCTAGATAGTCTCTACTCCCTCACGATCTCGACCTCGCCTGAGGCCTGGACCTAATCTAATTTTTTAATTAAAACAAAACTTGAATAATGCTCACATTTCCTCTGATAGTTAATGGCTGATCATTATCCAGAGAGTGTGATCCACGGACCGTGACAAGTAATGCACTGGTTATTTGTCCTGGCTACATCAATGGTGGCTGCCGCTACGTGACGTCATCGATTAGTAACCAGGACACGTGGAATGACTCCATTTCTCACCGCGATGCATGGCGAGATATGGGAGAAGACCGTAAGTGGGAAAACTTTCAGTTGGAACGGTGTCTTATTAGACCAACCTGCGATAAGTTGGTGACATCTCACAATGTGTACTAACAGGTGCTTAAACCAACAAACTGGCTAGAACACTTATAGTATACCTTGAATTACTAGACAGTTAGCTGTTTTGTAGTTCAACGCACAATTACGATTGAAATGTCATCTTCTTTCTTATCCAGTGAAAATGATGTACAATATCTCAGATTGCCAAATACTATAAATGAGTGTTGAACCAACGCTCAATGATCTTTCCTCCAGAAAGAGGATTTTTAATTTGTAAAAATGAAGTAGTACAATATTTGTATTTACAAATACAAATAGGTAGTTAAAAGCTTAGAAAAAAACCCACATATGTCCCTTTTGACGACCTGTCAACACATCTTCCTCTGACTCACTCAACATGAATCTATATTACACCTCGCATTAAGATCAATCAACTGGCTGCTAGATTATCACCTCGAAATTTTCTTCAATAGCATAAGATACATTTGTTGGTTTTCTATAACTGAACTCATGATGCCGTTTGATGCCTGTAATTCATATTTGCTCAAATAACTATTTTTTTTAAAATCATTCAAAATCATTTATAATATAAGTAATAACATATTTAAAATCAAAATTAGTATGTTTGGTAAACGTTCATAGTGTTTCAAATAGAAGTTTATTTAAAAAAAATTAAGGGCTTAGCCGGGATTTGAACCCGGGACCTCCTGCACCCAAAGCAGGAATCATACCCCTAGACCACTAAGCCGCTTATGATAGGAAACATACATATTAAGTATTTTATCGCTATGTAAAACTTTCACTTTGTTTTAAGTGTCTGCGCTATCTTTAGTTTCTCTGATAATATTATATCTTTTTTTTCCTTCTTCTATGACGACATGTGTCGGCGTTATCATTGATGTTACACCATCTTCAGGTCTTATTAATTATGATAAAGATAATATTTGGTTAAATACTTACTATCAGGACGTTTGCGAAAATTTGGAGGTATTATAGGTAAAAACTTGTTATTGGGTGATCAATATTTACACCCGTGTACATAGAGAATGAGAAGAGTAATTGTTTCAGGACCATGCATGTATTTCTTAATGTTCTAGTAAAACCTGTGAACTATTAGGATTTCCCTCTCACCAGCTTGCACGCGTGGAAATGTGGAGATAATAAATTCAACTTTGCACGGTATCGAACCGAGAAAGTTAGTTTTGTTTCACAAATATTTACCATCTCGTGAAGCGATTACATAATATTGTCGCGATACGTTCTCGCGAAGCTCTCGATGCTATATGTAATTAAATGTTGTTTATATTAATACATCTTATAACTTTTATTTTCACATATTAAGATGCTACATTCAAGAAATTGCCACAATAGCACCCGCGTTTCTTCATCGTGTCTTTCTCTTAGAACACCTTGTTAACAAGTGCAGAAAATTATTAATACCCCCCACCAGTTTCATGGCTATCACATTAATTTTATTAATTTTGATACTGAGAGCTGCTGAGCTCTTGCGAGCACAAGCAAAACTACTTTTTAAAAAGAAATCAAAATAAATACAGTTTTCAAATGAAATGTGTTGCTCTCTTTCTCGCACTCACACTGCGAGGTTTTTTTTCTTTAATATTTACTAGAGCTAGAAACAAGCAAACCAAATTTTCCTAACCCGTAGCCTGCTCGCACGTGTACGGAAGTGTATCAACAACAGTACAGTCCGACTAAATAAATTTGACACAAACTGAAATTAATTACTCCAAAAAACCATGCAACAAAGCAAGATCATTACAATATATTATGACCTACACCAATAGATGCGTTAACAAATATATCAGTCTCGTATGGTTTTATCGAAAACTGACATGTTTCGGGAGTTAACATCTAGCTGTCGTAACAGCACATAGTGTTTTTCACAACGACATAATTCCATGATCATGGTACCATAGTACCGAAACATGTCGGAATGAAGTAATTCAGACACTTTTTCCAGTACTGGATGTCAAAAGGGAGTAATGGGACATAAACACAGAGGAGATTTAGATCATTTTACATTATATAAATACTTCAACTATTTTTCTAATCAGTAGCAGATCTTAACTTAATTTTTATTCTTTAATTTCAAAACAAGTCTGGACTTAATAACATGGTTCATATCACGTTATATTGTATATTGTATTTTTTGTATTAATATTTTAATGTGTCAACTTAAGTTTTAAGACTATTTATCGACTCGTTTGAGCTTTATATTTTTAGTTGATGTTGCATTGTAGTTTTATCTAATTGTTCATATTTTACACTATGTTTCTCTATGAACATTTTATTTAAATTGCACATTTTAGTGATTGCCAATTTCACGTAATACATTAATCACTTTATTAGCTGCTTGATTTATAAATTAATTTTATAATTCTCTATATCAACTAATTAAGTCTTAACTTTCACTATAACCACTCCTTACTTTCAACTATTCTTTTAGAGTGTTTTCTAAAATGTTAGTAGCTGGTTATTTCACTATCGTTGCCATACTTATTTTAGTTAAGCCCGTGACCCACGTAAAGTGTTTTAATGTAATTATTTATTATATTTTAATGATAGAGTTAGTTTCTGTGGAAATTAAAATAGTCAAAATTTTGGGTTTTTAAATTTTGAATTTCAATTATATTCCGTCAAATACGAATCTCTGATTTATTTGTATTTAAAAATTCTAATCTGATTCAATTTTTTAACTTTTTTTTAAATTCGGATTTTCGTTAACATCTTAGTTAGCCTTGGATTGTGAGTTTTAAATTTTGAAGCTTATCATCAGCTTAATTTCAAGACAAGTATCTCTATTGAAAGAAATATAAAAATATTTCCCTTTTTTATAGGACAGGAATGAGGCAAATCTATGGCACGCTAACATGATTTGGATGTCACAATAATATGAAAGAAAACCTAGATAAAACTTTTACCATCGTGGTATAATTTTTAGAAGTCAATAATATTTCAACAGCCATGTCATTCAAAGTCATATCACGATGAACTTTGTGAATTCAACGTCTATAAATCGTCTTGGCTACTACTTAAGTCCATATTATGTGTTGTTGAAGTCAAGCTATGAACGAACATCATTATGTTGCTAGCAAAATACAACATGTTTTAAACTAATATGGGAAAGAATACATATATTTTTTTATTTTAACATATGTATAAATTTACTGTCTTTTTATCACTCAAGGTGTTACTTTCAATGTTTCTACTTTAAGTTATTAAAATCAAAATTAAAATCAATAAGTTATTAAAATCAAGACAATCACTTTGACAATTTAATAAAAAGTTCTTCTTTAAAATTCAGATATTAAAAAAAATGTAGAATTTGATTTGAGTCATTCTTTACAATTCAAAATATTCAACAAATTTTATTTTTAAATACATATTAAAAATAGTAAGTAAGTGGTGGAACACTTGACTAGTTAAATATTCAGCTGGTCCTTAATAAGTGAAACATTGGTTGTAAAAGTATGATATAGGACCTGTAGGTACCTATGCGTTGTTTCAAGGTCTTCTTTCTAGCCGGTTAATTCAGGAAGCTAAGCAGGATGAACCTGCTCCATATCTCTGTGCAGACAACTAAGCCTCTGTTATAAATACCACCCGTCGTACGGGACAAATGCCTTCTGTTCCGGTGCAAAACGCGAATATTCATGAACCACTGTAGTTCCCCCCTTACCCCCAACCCTTAAATGCGAGCTCAGCTGATAATGACTACGCTCCATCATACTACCAACTCGATTAAGACGCTTCCTTTAAAAAAAAATATTTCCCCTTCTTCATTCACCTCGTGCTCAAATTTCATTTTAATTTATTTTGTAATTTTATCCCCCCTTCGCGTCATTTTCGTGTCGCCATCATGTGTTTTTTTTTATCGGGAACAGTTGTACGAATTCAGTAGACAGTTGTAATTTGTATAGTTGATGAGACATGGATCCATTTTAATCGTTTTTAATCGGACATAGCTATTTTTTATCCGAGAGAGTGTGTGTATTTGTGTAAGCGCTACGTTAAGTGTATTCGGTCGTACGTAGCTGTTTATCACACTTGTTATTAATCACAATTGGTTTTATATTGCCACGTGCTTTTGTCGAGTTTGTCGGGCTGAACTACAAATTATCGTTTAGCTTTGATCACTACGAATCTGTATGCACTGCGAAAATTATCGTTTTCGTACACACAGACACACTCACACACACACAAATTAATTTAGAACAAAATTGTGTGTTTTATGTTGCAATGTGGTTAAGAGGAAGGGGAAAGGAATGTAAACGCATTACATAAATAAACTATGTTGAAACAACAATATTTACTTTCATTTATAAACTCACAAATAATGGAATGTGTATGAAACACTGTTCATGGTTACACCAAAATGATAATTGAACAAATTGACATCTAAAGTCTAATATTTGCTCTGTTAGGGAAAGTAAAATACACCAGGGGTGTGCAATAAAGTAAGTTGAAGATCTAAGACACCAAAAGGAGGTACTGAGGTGTTATAAAGCCAGGAAATAAATACCAACATAAGTAAACATAAACGTGTGAAATCAGATATTTACTTTTATACATTTTATGCGGTTATTGCTTCTTTCAAATTTTCTTATTTTATCCTACCTGCATTGGTGGACACAATAACTAAAGGTCAAGTTTATCTAGTCTGGTTTTCCGGTGACCCAGAGACCAGGGTTCGAATATAGGCTGGGTGTGGTTTTGTTTTTATAAATGTTCTCCTTCCCTCTTAGATATATATTTCTCATACCTATCCTAGTGGTATAAATATGCCGGACGGGTACTAAGGCATGGTGCTAAGATTTTTTTAACAAGGTAATAAAATTAAATTCTAAGATAATTGAGGACTGTTATAAAGGTTTTGAAATTCCATTGGCTTTCCCATAAAATAGACTGCAGCGAGATGATATTTACTTTCAAGTAGGCGGCGAGTCTACAAGGGAGCACGGAACTATTTTAAACATCTGTTTGTGTGTTGGGAAACCGCCAGTTTCTCTTGATTGACAAACTTTTATTCTGAAATAAACATTGTTGAAGACATCTTCTTAAATTCCCACTGATATTTAAAAATAACATCATATTTAATTTAACTTTGAATTATGTTTTAATCAAACCTCAATAAAAGTGTTAAAGTTGTTTAAACTGCGATGGAAATTTTAAGGTTGGTCTCCAAAAATCATTATTCCATTAAAAAGGTTTGTTGGTAGATAAAGTAGAAATGGTATCCCAACAAATAAAATAAAATATTAAAAAACAATTAAATACATTCTTCTACACACTTAAGGGGGCCGCCTAAACAAGCGAGACATTTCCGCACGCAGACGTTCAGCTCTAACACAATATTACATCTTACAATAAATTATTTCAAAATATGGTTAGTAAAAGAAATTGTGTGAAAGTGTGACATTAGCTCATTTTCAACAACTTGTTAAACTTGTTTGTGGAGCTATGACTAGGACTGATGAAAAAGATTTAGCCTTCCTCTAACAAATACAGTAATTTTTTATTGGCTTGGCACAAACATGCTTAAGGTGTTTGAGAACTATCGTTGAGGTTTTCTTTTACCTTGAGATAAGAAGTTTCGTAGTTAACTTTCCTTTCCCCTCTTTCTTATTGACATGACGAAAGGTGTTTATAGATGAATGAAGGAAGGGAGTATAAGCTTAGACAAAATAGAGAAGTAGTTCCAGAAAATGACACATACCATTGTGTTTTAAGCCGTGTGGTCTGACAATGATTTACACTTTCTCGCTTGAATAAGGTGGCCGCCTTAAGGGTGGATGAGAGAGAGCGTGAGCCTTTGTCGATATTGGCTAAAATAAATAAAATATTGCTTTAATAGACACGTTTAGTTCAATTTTTTACACATAGCGATATCAATATTTCTTGAATATCTGTCATGGGAATCTCGACATTTGAACAAGCCTTTAGCTTTTCATTAAAAAGGTTTCTGTTTTAATTTGATTTAGGAATTATGACCCGCTTTGTGGTGGACGAATGGTCTAAATTATAAAAGGCTTCACTCCCGCAACAGACTGGACTGTTGATGACGGAGAAGTTGGAGTTCGAATCCCGGTTGGGTACACTTTCTTGAAATTCAACCTTCCTCATCCCTAACATATTTAGAACATGTGCGTATATCTTTAATGGATTGTAAGACTCGATTCCCAGTCGGGTCTACCGAAGGGTGGTCTTTTCTCGGCGGTTTTCCACTCCCCTTTCAAGCAAATGAGGGTAGTTAACCTCTAAAATGCTTCCTTTCTCAGCCCTACCCCATTAGAGTAATTATAATTTAAGCGTAGGCCTATAATCTGAAAAAGTAGTGAGATATGGTGATAAAAATATATATCTATGAAGGATATATAACTAAATATATCTAGTGAAGCAATGTTTTATTTAATTTAATTTAATTTTAGCACCGCGTCTTACTACCCGTTCGGGTTATACGCTTAAGTACTAATTACACTAATGGATTAGGAAATGGGAAGGTTGAATTTAGAGGAAGTGAACCCGAATTTGCGTGGAGGGAGAGTGGAAAACCATTTAGGAAAAACCACCCCAGTTCACCCAACCGAGATTAGAACCTCGATCTCCCCGTCCTCGGTGGTCTGACTCAACACGACTGGCACGTTAGCCAACTACGCCACCGAGGCGGGTAATGTTTTATTTATTTTAGACAAAAAAAAATTATTTTATTAAATAAACTTAAGTAGCACGGACCTTATCTACGTTCCCTTCCTACCTAGCTTCACCTTACTTATCGGATCCTCTTTTTAACGCCACCGCGTGTACACTTCTAGGCACATGTCGTTGCGGTGTTTTCAAATGCTCCCTGTCTTTTATCTAACAGAGGGTTTGGCGCGGCTCTTCAAATAACCCGAGGCAACAATAAACGCCATAAATTATGCGTAAAGGGTCAGATAGTGAATTAGAAAGTTAAACAAGCGAGTCGGAGACCCGGATCTGCTCAAACACTTGTCAGAAGAATCGGGTCCTTTTGACAAGAAGAAGGGGTGGGGATTAGCAAATTAGCAATCTCGTTGAAAATTTGCGCTTGATGTAGTTCAAATGACTAAAATGTTACTAATACACACTATGACCCTTTACGCATAATTTATGGATTTTGTATTTTTGCTTCAGGATATTTGCACAACCACACGACAGAACAAAAAAAAACTCTCTGTCGAGATAAAAGTACGCCCTGAATAATTTAAAATGCCTTCCAGTGGTTGGAATTGTATGGGGAATGCAGGAGGGGGCAACGTGTAATATACATGTATTTGAGTACGTGGCTTCATTTAAACCAAATTTAATGTAAGTTACATTATTATCTTCAAACAGGAACAAGTTGTATTTACAAACCTCTACAAAAAGTTTGTGTTTGATGTAATTTGAACTGTAGAAGATCAGTAAACGAGCTGGGTTGCCTCTGAAATCATATAGAATGCAGATAATATAGTGTTTTTTTTTCAAACAAATACAACTTTCTCGAAATTAGAGTCATTTTATTTCTATCATTTTATCTATGTGTTTGTATGCTAATGTATTACTAATAGCTTTTTGAGCTTCTCAATAGATAATGGTCAAGCTTGGGACAGAGGTAAGGTCTATCATCTAACTTTGGTACTACATTTTGAAACCAGAAAACTTTTGATTAGATTTTCCTTTACTATTTTTATCATTTTTGGCATGTTTGCCCTTTTTACCCTATTTTGCATTAATTACCCGGCTTAGCCCCGGACAAATATTTTAGAGTAAAAAGGGCAAACGTTTAAGACTATGTAAAAAGGGTATAAAGTGTGTAGGATATAAAGGATGTAGGGTAAAAGGGGTAAAAGGTAAAAAGTAAAAGGGGAAAGGTTAAAATGGCTTACAAGTAAAAATGTATTCATTCATAAAAACTATTTATTAGACATAAATCGTGACATTTAACAATTGATACAATATGGCGACATAAGAAAAAGAGTTTATTGTAGATACCAAATACTTCTTGTTTACTCTCCATGGCCACCAAACTCTTCTTGTTACTCTCCATGACCACCAAACTCTTCTTGTTTACTCTCCATGGCCACCAAACTCTTCTTGTTTACTCTCCATGGCCACCAAACTCTTCTTGTTTACTCTCCATGACCACCAAACTCTTCTTGTTTACTCTCCATGGCAACCAAATACTTCTTGTTTACTCTCCATGGCCACCAAACTCTTCTTGTTACTCTCCATGGCCACCAAACTCTTCTTGTTTACTCTCCATGTCCACCAAACTCTTCTTGTTACTCTCCATGACCACCAAACTCTTCTTGTTTACTCTCCATGACCACCAAACTCTTCTTGTTATACTCTCCATGGCCACCAAACTCTTCTTGTTACTCTCCATGACCACCAAACTATATTACAATTTATATGAAATGTAAAGCTTTCTCGCGGTGCTAATGTCTTCATTTTTCGATTTTTTATTAATTAAAATAATTCTAGACAAAATTTCAAAATTCTGGCTTCGATTTAAACATGTTCGTACTCATGTGCTACTCATATTTACATTTCAGATCTTGCTCTGCGTGTGCTAGATATCACGTGACACTCATGAGACACACATACACACTCACTTTCTTCATTTTACTTATTTTATAAATACTGAAGCGATGTTTTATTTACTTTGGCCCAGACATATTTTTGTTGTGAAAAATGTAAAATATTGACCTAAGTCGGCGTTCTCTTCCATTACACCTTAAATAACTCCCTAGTACTATAGCAGTCGAAAGGTACGTATAACGTAATGGCGGCACTAAACAAATCTATGAAGGCATTCCGAGAAGGCACCTCACCCCTCCCGATAAACCCCGCGTCGCTTCCAGCTACCACTCGATTATGCTCGGGCTCTTTTGTCGTCAAATGTTTTACAACGGTCATGGCTCTAGGGGAGACTGGTAGGACGCCGCACTGGCCCATTACACCTCCGCTGCGCAGATTAGATCCGGCGCAATTTCCTCCACATGCAAAGGGATGTGGAGGGTGGTTTCTACACGAGATAAGTTGCGTGACCTTTTTTTTTGGACACCGGCCCTATGTCGCTCCGATGTTACTACCTTTTGAATTGTTCCCTTCATCAAGAGTGTAAAGGTTGGGGAAAACCCAGGGGAGTGGAGGGGGTGAGGGGGGGTTCACCGCTTTCAGGCAATTCCCTGACTAGGTCTTGATTAAAAGAAACACTGGTTTAAAAATGCCCTTACCCCCTGCTGTGATAGTTTCTTATTTTGTACACAGTGTTTAACATTTTTAAAAATTATTTCTATTGTATTTAAAATCCACTTCTGTCGTTGATTGGTTTAAGACAGGGGTGTTAAACATACGGACCGTGGGAACATTTATACCGGCCCTTACCGACGTTAGAAAGAATGCGGTCCACGCTGTATTTTGAGTTTGGGAATGGATTTGCCTGTGCGTCGAAACCATTCAGTGAGGGAGAATTTTTAAAACACCGTTTGGTTTCTGCTTCAGAAATTATTTTCAAACATTATCCTCCCAAGGAATACCGTTGTAGTGCGTACTACTGATATTTTAGGTAGTATCAAAGAACAATTACTAAAGAGGGCTGAGAGTTTTATTGGTTTTTCTATAGCCATACATGAGAGTACAGATATTATAGATATGGCGTGAACAAAGACCTAAATATAACTGAATAACTTCTAGAAATATTTCCCTTAAAATACACTAACACGTCAGACTCACCGCGTCTTACTACCCGTTTGGGTTATACGCTTAAGTACTAATTAGGCTAATGGATAAGGAATTGGGAAGGCTGTATATAGAGGAAGTGAACAAGTATTCGCGTGGAGGGAGACTGTAAAACCATTTTGGCAAAGCCACCCCCACCCAGTTCACCAGAGAGAGATTAGAACCTTGATCTCCCCGTGGCAGTCTGCTCAACACGAAACCAGCGCGTTAGCCAGCTAGGCTACCGAGGAGGGTTTGTTTTAGGAAATATGATAAATAATACAAGACCTGATTGAAAAAAAAAATGGCGGTTTCAAAAAACTTTGGTATTGAGAAATTAATATAGAAACTGGTGGTGTTGGGGCCATCTGAACATTATGTTGTACATTGTTACATTGTATCTTTCAGCAGGAAGCTTGGTGCACAAACACATTAAAAATAGACCACGTGATGCAAGCAGTTGGACAAACTGTCAATTTTATTCGTGCTTACGCATCACCATCAATTTTCCGCTTTTATTTTTGAATAAATCGCTAAAGAATATTCAGAATTACCGTATCATTCCAAAGTTAGGTGGTTGAGTCGGGGGTTAGTTTTAAAACGATTTTTTGAACTTAAAATATTCTATTCAATTACCTATAACTGAAAAAACTGTTTTGTCAATTAATTTATTGACAAGTCTTGGGTGATAAATTTAACTTTTTTGGTTTATAATACACAGCATCTTAATTAACTTTATGTTCAAGTTCAGGGAAAGGGCTAAATCATCACAAAGCTATATGGCCATGTTAGAGCCTTCCATTCCAAACTAAAACCGTGGGGAAACTTTTCTAACTCGCTTAAGCTCAAAACAAGTGTGAAAACCTACGTCCAACCTCAATAATTATGTTACGCTAATTTCAGATCTCCGAAAAGAGTTTGAAGACAGAGGATTTCCAACAGGAGATTTTTTTTAATTCTCAGCTCCATTTTCAATTGATGTCTAAAGTGTTAAAGAAGAAATGCAACTTGAATGTGTTGAATTTCAATGTGATTCTATTCTTCAAGACACATTAATGAAAGTGTCTCTCCCATAGTCTTACTTGAAGTATTTGGGTGATAACAATCCCGCAATCAAAATGAACACGGCCAAGATACTATCAAAGCTCGGAAATACATACATTTGTGAACAGTTTTTCACCCTTTTAAAATTGTATAAATTCAAGCTAAGAATTCAACATACAGATTAAAATTTATAAAGCACATTGCAGATTGTTTCAAGTCAAAATATTTCACCAGATTTTGATATTTAGTAAGTGATAAACGATGCCAGATTTCCAACAAACAATATATTTGATAAATTACTATCCTGACATTTTGTTTTAAATGAAAAATATTTTAATTTTGGACTAAGTTTATTATTACTGTCTTTGTCATAGCTACTTTCTTTTTTTAATTAAATAATGATTTTTTTTATATTGTCTTTTGTTTCTGTCACTTATTTAATACTCTTTGGTGGATTGCGATGCTCCTTTTTACATTGTGGTGATGACAAAATGTATATTATTTCATTTCACATACTTTACGAGTTTTAAGTAAATATCTCAATTTTTATGTAAAGGAGAGCGAAAATCCCTGCAGTGCTCCATACCATTTATTTTATGTTTCTTTTTTAATATTATGAACTATTAGGTTTAAGGCTAGCACTTTGATTTATTTATTAGCTTAAGTTGAACAGATTTATTAAAGCAAATTAACTATTCACTAAATATAATATTATGTAGGTCTTATAAATATTTGTTAGTCAGAATTTGAGAGCTCTCATTGCTATAATGACTGCAGCTAATCTCGTTTAAATATCTTGAACATCTATAATATTTAATGCCACAGATAATTTTAAAACCGATTATGATGTTAATTATAATTTCATTAGACCTATATTAATAAATCGTGTATTAATACATATCTGAGATAACCTTATTTAATTACTCTAAGAAGATACCGATGATGAAGGTGTAATTTGGAGGAAATGGTATGGAAAGCATATAGGAAAAAGCTGGCTCATTACACCCAACCAGGATTCGAATCTCAGCCTCCCACCATCCACAAACAAAAGTAGTTCTCGTATCTGGCGAATAACGTTGTTCTCTGTGTCCTTTCTTGTCGGAATTTAAAAACAAATTCGACCCTAAACAAACTTCTTCAATCGTTTGAGAGTGTGAGTTCTTGAAAGAATGCCATCATTGGAGGTTTCTCATATGCAGATTGAGTTGACGGTGTTTGATTTATTACCTTGGTAAAAAGAGAACATGTTTGGGGGGGAGAATTTTCCAAGTCTCACCACTTGATTCCGGCTTTCACGCCCCCTCTCCCCACCCCTCAGATGTAAACCATCAGCTAGTAGAGGAAGAGGGGGTGTCAAAATAAAACTACTGATCTTCATCCAAGGGGTAGCTGCGGGGTGCTTGAAAAGAAGTTAAGAATCAATCATGTGGTGAGGGAGGGGTACACAACCCTTGTTGTCACCGGAAGTTCATATCTCTGATGAGAAGAGAAGGGAAAGAAGATTGCGTTTTAGCTTTTCAATCAGTGCTACCGGACCTTTGTTATTGCTGGGCCAGGACCAACCAAACCATCAAGGAAGTCGTCTACTTAAATGTTCATGATATCTTGCTTGAGTATTATGTTGTTTTTTTTTAAATCCATCAACCATTTTAAAAATTGTCTTTCTCTTAATATTGTACCAATATAATTGTAGGCAAACACTCCTCTTCGTAAAACATTCAGAACAAGAGGACCCTCCCGTTCCCATTAATAACAATATTACATGAGTTGCCAACTGAGAACCAGTGGAGGTTGGAGACAGGCCGCCATATGCGGTGAGATGAAGAATTTCTAGTCAGTCGGTAGTACATGTGTACATTGAGTTGAGAGGTTTGGGCTCGATTCTCAGAGCATGGTTAATAAAGTATGTATCATTTCTGAAGTTGAGGCGTTTCCTTTAACAGCGTGTAAAGGTTTGCAAATTGGAATAATCGGTGATAACGCGATCACACACTCCTTCCATGATTATGATTTGATTGTGTTCCACGTTGCTGGATCAAGTTTTAACCTTCCTAATGCGAGTTCCTTAGTGATCTAAACGTACCCATGCCATTGTTAGCTCAAGGCTATAATCATCAACAATTACTCTATACAGTCTTATTTGCAAATGAGAATTTTATTTGTATTTATTGAACACACTACATATTAATTTTACTCAAGTTCCTTTGCCGATATCGCACTCGCACTTGATGGGTTGAGAAGTATTTTAATGAGAAGTTTAACTAACTTACGAATCACACAATTATATATAAAACAAATCTTGTTTTAGTAAAACCGGATGAGTGTATTTTATAACAAGTCCAAGAAAGGTTCACGACCACAGGCCCGGATTAAGGCATGTGCCAAGTGTGCCACGCACACGGGCCCCCCGAAGTTAGGGGCCCCCATCCACCTGGGAAATAAATCACTTTAACTTGTCATATTCATTTTGTGATAATATTATATTTCAATGTTTCAATAGGCTATGTTTATGTTTTTTCTTAAAATTGATCCCAAACTAATCTAGAAATTCCCTAATCGAAGGTCATTAGTAGCCTGGTATTACGTGTAGTCCGACAGTCCGTGCTTGAAAATTATTGCAACCCTTGCTTTTGGAAAACTGGAAATATTACATATCTGCAGACGGTACCGTTAACTTTTGACAAAAAATAAACACTTATTTTCTATTGACAATAATTTCTGAAGTAAAATAATAAAATTAATAATATTTAAGAACTAACTAAATGTTACGTAATAAAAACGCAAAAAAAAGTTTTTAGTAATAAAATACTTTTGACGTGAATACGTCTTTAAATTTACTACCATACGGGGGCAATCCAAAAAACCTAATGATAACAAAATCGGGGGAT
>CABFWB010006807.1:0-24285 GCA_902151455.1 Timema bartmani
CCCGACCGAGATTCGAACCTCGATCTCCCCATCCTCGGTGGTCTGGCTCAACACGACTGGCGCGTTAGCCAACTACGCCAACGAGGCGGGTCAAAAAAGGATTAAAGGGATGATAAAGGAAAAGGGACAAAATGTTAAAAAGGGTAAAAAGCAAACATAATAGGTATAAAAAGGCTATAAAGGTTAAACGGGGTAAAACCCACACAGATGAGTAGTGTTTTATAATAGCAGTATCAACTTCAAGCTCTTTCATTTCCCGGGTTTAAATTTTAAAATTCAAAGTGTTCAGACGTTATTCGGATCTCCAGGAATGTCTATTGACTTACATGTTGAACATCTATTTAATATCACACTAAAAAGTGAAACTTATATTAGTTTTAGGAATATTGAGGGAATCCCCCGTCCTCCTCACAACTCACTGCTTCTTCATTTTGCAAATTTAAGAATTAAACCGTAATGGCTGTTTGGAATGATTCTTATACCTGCCTGAAAAATCTCAATCTTCTATCACATTGAAAAGTAATTTATTATTTTATTTTTGGAAATTTTGACAGCCTCCATTTCTAAATAATACATATTCAACATTTATTTTATTATTGGAGTATTCTCTCTAAATTCCTTGGAAATTAGATTTTTTGCCTTATTTAAAAGTTTTTTTACTCAACTTCCTTGACCCTCACCTTTATTTTCTCCATTTAATATCTAAAGTATTTTATGGTTATATGGAGTATTGTTTATACCTTCTTGCCAATTTTAAGTTTTATACCACACGGAAAAGTATTTGTTTCTGTTAGTTTTGGAAATTGTATCCCCCTATCCTTTATTTGTATGTTAAAGAGATGAGGGAAACTAGGTAATGGAGTAACTTGACCCACTCTGAGTCATGTGTCTCAGAAGCTCTTGAGCTGCGTCAGATATGCCATGTCTTGGGCTACATAATAAGTTACATAAACCTGGGCAAGGCTAGAATGCACAATATGTGAGACACTCTCTCAACTAGTCTATTGGTTTTATATTTTGCTACGTGTATTATTTTGTTTATGTTCACACAGACCAGACATTGATTAATCAACATCAACGGCTGTATCTTCTGAGATATTAACTCCTGAAGAATTTTCACCTCTAGTTATTGAAAATGAGTGTACTGATTCAGACAAAGACCCAAATCTTAAAATGATAACAGTCCGGTTTATTGTTGTTGGACAATACTTTATTAGGAGCCTACATTCGTTAGAGAAACATTATTGGAAGAGTGAAAAAAGTTCTAAGTGATAGTTTAAACTAATTTCATCAAAGTCAATATCATGCAATTGTAGCTTAGCCATTAAATGCCCATTTTGTTTTCAAACACATGAAATAGCGAATGAACTATTTGAAGTCAAGTGTGTAAAAAGGAAGCAGAATGGCACAAAATGCTATTCAGAAGATATTCTATCAAAAAAGTTGTGCAGAAGTCTTACTTTAAAAGATGCAGCAGTATGGGGGTTTGTTTCAACTGGAAGAGGCTATGCTGATATGGAAGAAATATTTTATTACATTGAACATGAAAGCCTTCTATAAAGTTGAAAAGAATATGGGAAAGGTAAATAATAATCTACATTTCTTGGTGCTGTAAGGTAGTTCAATTTTCATAATTTCCTCAGATCTTACGTACTAAATTTTGATAGTATTGTGATTTAATATTTCTCCATTTTTCTATACATAAATCACATTGTTGAAAAAATATATTTAATATATACACCTATATCCAATAATATGATAATGTTACAGGTATGAAAGACCATACCTATTTGTTGGAGGCTGGTAAGGAAGAGCTAAAGTTGGCAAAAGAAAATGGTGACATATCAAAAACGGGAATTCCATTTACAACTATTATCATCGATCGTAGTCACTACTACTGTAGGTTTGTAGTTTCACCTGTGCTGGGTAAGAAGAAAAAAGCCTTTCACTGATGATGAGTTCATAAAGGGGGGCCTTTACTAAAGCTGCTGAATACAACATAAAATAAAACTATTAACAGCTATTGATTCTGTTCAAGATAGCTAATATATTTTGCATTTCCTCTTGATACAATCAATGAATAAATGGACTAAATTTGGAACTGCCATTTAAATGCAAAAAAAAAAAATCATAAACACAATTTCTGTGATTTAACCATTTTCAGAGAAATTTATATTTGGTGAACCAATTTTCATAAAATAGATTTTAAACAATTTACTTCCTTCAAATACTTCCTTTATGATTTTGATTATAAAACTTTTAAGCAGGAGAAAAACACTCAAAATCATCGATCATTTGAGAGCCGAGTTTGCTTGAAGATTCACGAAATTTGGAAAATCAGAACCGATTAGAGCTTACAAGATTTATTTTAAACTAATTTTCTCTTAGTAGTGTTGAAGTTAAATCTTAGGAAGTTCAATATGTATTTAATCATCTAGATTTCGATACATTGGAAATGAAAATTGTTACAATCTAAAATTAAGTAGAGCTGGCCTTCGGCGGCCAGCCAGTTTTCAGAAGTATCCATGTTTCTTATATTTCATAATAATTATAAATTAAACCATGAACTTTATAATAATACTTATTTATTAGAAAAGTAGGTAGGCTGATTTGAAAAAACAAATTTTATTCATTCTATATTTTTTTCTAGATAGAAATTATTTACTGAGGAAAGAATGAAATGAAGAAATAAGTATGAGAGATATAGACAAGGAAAAAATAATCAAAATTAAATTTAAAAAAATGGGTGATCGCAGAATCTCTGGTAGGCTTGTAAGTCGAACGGGGCCCCAAAAATGTTGCTGACCTTTGGGTCTAGAATCCCTTTTTTTATACCAAAACCTTATTATATAGTAGAATTCTGGAAGGAAGAATGGCCTTTGAAACTGCCCTTTCTACCAAAAACAGATTATACATCGCTTACTTAAGGGTGAGCTCAGAGCATCAACTTTTATATATGCCCTACCCCTCCACCAAATCAAGCGTCTATCTGTTCATCTATCCATTCGTTCATCCAAAATCTGTTGATTTTGTGACATTCCAAAATCCACCCTGGCAAAGATGGGTACAACTAGTATTGATTACATACATAATGTTAAGATAATATTTATATATTATGTTACTGTATCTAACATATTATAAGAATTTAATCCAAGTTATTTGGGATGGAGAGGATAATAAAGAATAAATTAACTACCACTAGTCTAGAGAAAGGCTAAAAATTCATTAATAAAACAAGTAGTTTACTGGGTACAAATTATCAAGTAGTCCTCCTTTCTAAAATTAGTGTAATTTAATGTAAAACTAGTTGAAATAGGTTGATTTTGATATTTTGAATGCCTTTGGAAAATTGAATATAAGCTATGAATCCAAATTCATAATATTGTTTTAGTAAACTGCTGCATATAGTAACATTTTTTGAATGACTAGGTGTAGTTTTTAATATCAGATGCATATGGTTCAGTTAATTTGACCCATAATACAATATTTAAATTAAAGCATAGTCATAGCTATAGTGAGTTGCTTTATAACTAGGCAAAGTCAAGTTTTTTTTTACACCTTTTACAATTATAATAAATGTACAAGTGGCAGCATAAAGCCAGCTACTGAGTCAAAGGTGGCTGCCTTATCTGATAGCTCGTGATCTTAATAAAATCACACATTTGTAGCCGATGATTTCCGTACGTCCATCATAGACTCTGCCTTAAAATATGAGTGAAGAATGATTCCTGGATAGCTCAGTGGTTAGAGCATTGGCGTACTAAGCCAAAGGTCCCGGGGTCGATTGCCATGTCCAGGTGTCATTTTTCAATTTTCAGAATATGATACCACTCTGAATAGTTTTTGAAGGCACCCAATTTTCTAAAATTTGCTGGTAGATGCTAAAACCAATTAGCTTTTCGAAGCATTTGATTTAAAAAAAATAATTAATCATAATTATAGAATCGATTTTTTTCAAAACAATATATAAATACAATTTTGATTTCCTAAATTTATATGAGGGTATTATTTAGTATCAATTTTGTGGTTTTATAAAATTATTCGATATGCAGATAAGGATTTTTTCAATTTTGAACACCCTCAGAGATGGAGGTTATGCTCTAAGCTCTGGAAATAATAGTTAGGGGAAGTGGAAAGTCGTAACTGTTCAACACTGTGTATGTTTCTACTAGATTTTGTAATAGCCCAAATAATTAAAAATAAATGTATTGATACTTATACGTCTTACTGCTGCTTCCAATTAAAAGTATATATATGTTGATTGTTGATAATGATAAGCTTCTAAATTCATTAACCCTTAGTTAGGGCAATATATTCAGCAAGAAATACAATTCTTAAGCCCATAAGAAGCACTAAGTGTACACCAAGTTTATTTTGAATGGAATAAAATCCTTCTTTTATTCAATAGTTTTGCTACATTTGTCTGCCATTTTATTTTATTTTGACCTCTTGGCAAGAGAAGTATTGTGATTGTCAAAGAATTCAAACTCAAAATTTTGATAAATTTCGAAGTTTCATGACTCCGTGAAACCGAAAAAGGGTTTTTTGCGATGCCGTATGTCTGTCTGTATCTCGGCCTAGAGCTGAAACCATTTTACTGATGGGGCTAAAACTTGGTAGCTCGGGTTTTCATAAGGCTCTCCCTAGGAGTTTTTGGAATCAGATATCTAACTCTAAAATTAAGGGTCGTTTATTGAAAGAACAAAAAGAGATAGAATCGATTTTCTCAAAATAATATGTTCTAACAATTTTGATTAATTTAGTATTCCTGCAACCTGCCTTGGTGGTGTAGTTAGCTAATGCGCTAGTTTCGTGTGGAGCTAGACTGCGGAGGATCGAGGTTCGAATCTAAGTCAGGTGAAATGGGGGTAGTTTTTCCTAAATGGTTTTCCACTCTCCCTCCCCACAAACTGTAAGATGCGGTAATAAATAAATAGTATCTATGCACTGTTTAACTTTACAAACATAATAGTAGTTTTCATTTTCCCATGAAAACGACTTTGAGGGTACTTTACATGTGCGGAATTTTCCAATTTTGATAATCTCTCCTCTCCTTACCCAATTAACTGGCTGAATGATCTAAGATGTCACACCTCTTTAGCTCGCTTGAGTATATATATTTGATTTGGAACTTGGTTTATAAATTGTGGTCAGGAGGAAGATCACAAACCAAACATGTTTGTTCCCAGGTACCATAAGTATGTGTGTTTCAAATTTCGTACACACACTGAGACAAGTACTTTCCTAGCATAAAGACTCTTTCCTTGAAAAGTTTTTTTTTAAATAATTGTTTAACTTAGTCGAAATTCAAACCATTGTCATCTCAATGAACATTTGAGTTGTCATAGTATTATTGGTAGCATAAAACCTTACCGAGTCGAAGGGGGCCGTGTTATATGATAATTCGTGATTTTAATTGATCACTCATATGCAGCTAACAATTTCCACAAGAATGACCCTGGGCACAGGACAGCTCACGGATAACTCAGTGGTTAGAGCATTGACGTACTAAGCCAAATTTCCCAGGTTCAATTCTTGTGTCTAGGTGTCATTTTTCAATTCAAAGAATAACTAACTAGTTTATTCCAGAAAAAAAATGATGGTATGTCAAGTTGTAATCCTTTACAATTGACAATAGCTAAGAAATTTAAATTTTATTTGCTGAAGCGAGATAATTCAGAGATTAAAGAGAGTCAGATTGTAGAACCATGCTAGCGTGTCTCGTGTATGCCAAAATGGATCCTAGTTCAGATTTTAATGCTGTTGTCACAATAATAAGTATATTTCAGGGATATGTTGGAGTATCGAGTTAGCAGATGGAGAGAAGCAAGAATAGTATTTAGAATGTTATTTTATCTTGTGAAATGGAGACTTTCTGTTATACAGGAATGTAACATATTGGAATAAAAAATCGCTCTTGTGTTGATACACCTCAAACCACCAATGGTAGCAGGGATAGCTAGGTAGCTAATATATTTGTTAAAATTATTTTCATTAAATTAAAGGCTATAAAGAATATAAAGAGATATATATTGGTATAAAGACAGTTTGAAAGTTGTTGTTCTACAGTTATGTATTGCAGATTGCTGCCAAAGAAATCAGATCTTGTTAAAACTGTACCTCTGATATGATCTTCCCATTTGACCAATCATATATAGCCTACTTTACATAAGAATATAATTATGTTGTTACAAGACAAGAGGGAATAGGAGCAATTTTAACGAATGTTGCTTACCGTGGCAACATGTCACACCACTGTTTTTCTATCAATATAGTTTTAAATCTGTTCCCTATAAAGACAAGGGCAAAGTTGTTTTTTAAATTTTGTATCGACATTAAACAGCAAAGTATCAATAATTGAATTTAACTTCTGCTTGATGTATTATAAATGTAACATGTTAAATAACTGTTAACACATTAATGTAACGAAGCCCTATAAAAGGTTAATACTGTAACTGCCAGATCTAATAAGTTCTAATAATATGTGGCAGATATAGACTCATTGCAACATCACAAGTGGGAGACGCCCAGTGCTCAGCAAAAGTTGCCCAGCGAACGAGGCAACTCGACGTAGAAGACCAACTCGACCCACACTTCTTCTATTTGAGCCAGTTGGCGGGTAAATCAGAGAGGCATAAGTCCAGAGCATTCCACTAGGCAGTTGTTAGTGCTAGGTGTCAGCTAGCGTGATTTCTTATGAATCCCCTTCCTTTTCCGTACATTGCCAAATTTTATTAGTCCCGCTGGTATAAATGGGCCTGTCCTTGGTTCCCACAGAACTATTCTATTGTAATCACTTGACGGAGGAACTGCGAGAAGAGCTTCATAAACTTCGACCAGGGAGACGTACCAAGGGCCACAATGTTTGGAGCGTCTGCGTCACCTCTTCACCGCAGAGCACACTACGGCGGATATTATAAGTATTGAGAAATACTGTAGATGTTGTATGTCAGTGTTACTGACTTGTTTCCCTATGCCCTTCCTGTTGTATGTCAGTGTTACTGACTTGTTTATTTATGCCCTTCAGGCATAGTTTATTTTGTTGAGCGTTGAGCTCTATTTTGTTTAATGTCCTTATGACATAAATTTTTATATGTCAGTGTTACTGACTGTTTTACCTATGCCCATATGGCATGGATTAGAGCTTTATGCACAACTTTTCTATGTTTATTAGGCTTAGTCGCAAATATTAGGGTCATAATTAAACTCCTTAGTCTATATGACCATGCTGCGGCTAGTTTAAAGAATAGAATAGAATAGTGGACGATTCCAGGTTTGCTATTGCTATGTTTCACTACCTAATTGGGTCTGTAACTGACACTAGTTTTTGATGTGTCTAACTATGTACTAGCTTGCGGTGCGCAACTTGTGGAAGTGCTACTTGTCCTTAGTAGTGGCCCGCGGGATTTTGTATTTTATGTTAGGTCCTCTTGTGGAGCCGTTAACATTAGAAATACTTATCACTATTTTGGGATGGTAATGTTGCCCCATTAGTAGGGTAACACAATTGATATACTATTGATTGCTCAGGCAGTACTAGTTAGGAAGAGTCCGGCCATAGTATCAGTAGCGTCTAGTTTGCCTGGTACTTCGCCTAATACTCATTGTAATATTGTAGTATTTCTTCTAGGAAGTTATAACGTTATAATGCCTAACTATTTCAATTCTCGATGGAGTTAACTCATCGCTAACTAGCTCTTGCTAATTACTTCCCTTGTAGCTCCTTAAATTAGGACTAATTTTGTGTGGCTTATTTATTTGTACCTTTTGATGAGAGCAGTAGTTGGTAGTCTCAGTCAGTGGACTAGAGTTAAATAATGTATAGTAAGATTCAAATTAGTTTTGATTACGGCCAACCGTGGAGATGTTGCTTTATACCATATGATTAATTAGGATACGTCCTGCTTTAATGAGCTACTAGCTTTCATAACACCTACTACCTACAAGTGCGGGTAATGGGGTGTACCTGGGTGCTTCACACCTGATGCTCTAATGTGCAGCTATATATATATATATATATTTGTGTATGCCATGTGCAGCTATATATATATATGTGTATGCCATTGCATCTGTTCATAATCTTATGTTTAAATGATGAACATTTTGTATAGTTTCTGACTGTAATTCTATGTACTTCCTATTGATATGTTTCTTTATTAATAAACTGATTTCTTAAACCTGTAGTATATTCTTATTGCTCATACTGTAAAAATAATGTAACCTTATGTTACATAAATTTGTCATATTGAAACTGTGTTGTCTGAATATTATGGTTGATATATTTACAAATTCACTGTTAATGTAGTTAGCTTAAGATTGTGGTTATGTGCTGTATAGATATTAAGTGGATTTTATGAGTTATACATTTATTTTATAATTATTTAAGCTTCCAACAAATTCAATAAATGATCCAACAGTTGTAGCTGTTGTAGTATAGATAGTGGACCTGAATAGTAACTAAAATATAATATTAAAATTACCAACTTTATTTTATTGATAAAACAATGTTATTAATAATAAATATGTTTATTAAAATGTAATGGTATTCAACTCAATCAACCAAACTAAATATTGAATTTGCTCTAGTTTAGCATCATTATGAAGGAAAATGAGAAAGAAAATACTTGAGAATGCTTTAAAAATATGTGTTTAAAATACATTTAAATAAATTAAATACTAAGAACTAAACATATATTTAATCCCTTAAGTTCCCTGTTTTACTTTCTCTTGACCACTCGAAGAGAGAAGTATTGATATCATCAAAAAAATCAGACTCAAGATTTTAATAAATATCAATGTTTCATGACCCTTGAAACTTAAAAAGTGAAACTATTTGAGATACGAAATAACTTATCACTGCAAAATTATAGTACTATTAAAAATAAAAATATTTGATTTGAAATGTTTATAAAACCAACAGTTTTTAACCTTTAAGAAACAATATATATTTTTTATTTAATGTATTTTAAATATTAAATTGATTGCTATGCTCTTTGGTGGAAAGAGCAGTTCCTTTTTTCTCAATGTTTCTGTAACGTTGTATAACCTTTCACTTTTGTTATTTGGTGGGGTGCTTCTGCAAAATTGTATATTATTTTTTCCCATACCTTAAAAGTTTTTATTAAAGGTCTCTAAATTGAGATAAAAGGAGCGAAAGTCTGTGCAGTGCACTGCACCATATATTTTAACTATCCTTCGATACACAATTGTATACTAGATGAAAATTATTTTGAAAATATTGGTTTTTGCATATTTTATTCAAAAAAATATAATCTAAAAAAAAAGCATGAATAAATACTGCAACAAGGAAATGTAACACACATTAATGCACCAAAACAATCCTAAACAGTTGGCATAAGTTGACAAAAAAATCAATATTTTCCAACAATATGAAAAACTACCATAAGCATAAGTTTTAGTACAAAAAAATATAGTTTAATCATTATAAATAAATGAGCTTCTTCTTACTTGTACTAAAAAATTAATATCTTTAGTTTGATAGTTTTAAAAACAGTTTCATGGAAAAAAAAAAAGACATTTTTAAAATGTGCAAAGCCATGTTCAATATTGAATTTGATGCAGTGCTCTGATAATGCCAGCTAATTAATTGTCTCTAGTAATTTAAATTTATGCAGCCTACTGCCCCCAAATATTGGTCAATATGGGAAATTGTTTTAATTAATGGGGAAAATTTAGTGACACTTGATGGGAAAATTATTAAATATATGCCCTATACTTAGCCTATTTTGTAAAAATCCTTTGCTTCTTGGGATATTTGTGATAAAAGGTTGATAAATAAGGAATGGAAAATAAATGAAGTAATGAAAATTTAAGATATTCGAGAAAAATAGACAGCAGCTACTTAAAAAAAATATAAAAATAGAATAATTAAGTTTATGTTATAATATAAAACATACAAAATTGTTATAAAACTTAAATTAAAAGTACTATATCTCAAGGTAGTTATCAATTTAGTATTCAATCTGTTTTTATGGTTGCATTTACTAGTCATTCGGGTTATATACCTGAAAACTTACTATGTTAATGTGGAGAAAGGTTGAATTTAAAAGAAGTGTATCACAATTTGTGTGGCGTGAGAGTGGAAAACCATTTAGGAAAAACAACCTTCAGTAGGCTACACCTGACCAGAATTCGAGCCTTGATCTCCTCGTCGATGATAGTCTAGTCTATTGTGAGAGTGAGCCTTAGACTATTATACCCCCAAATGGGACTAGTTACAATATTACATTTTGTTTCAATCACCCCCATGTGTGTCTTTGAGTCAACTCTATTTTTATCATTTAATTTATTATATTTTCAACTGACTTCCTCAATTTTTATTCACTCATTTAATTTTCCTGACGATGGTGCTTAGCACACAAAAACATGTTGCATATTCCAAGTATATGATTGTCTAATTCTATACAATCAATCTATACAACTCACTCAAGGAACAAGGGACTAAATTCCAGAAGTATATCAAACTATTTTTTATCAAATCTTAATTTATTATAACGAACAAAGTTACTTTTATCATTCCTTAACTCTTACTTAACAGCAAAATTCTTACTTAGAATGGGAATCTTGTAAAATGTTTAACCTTAGTTCTCTAATTTATTTTACTTGAATATTTATTGCCTATTTTTTCTCAAATGTCTTCATTTTAATCAATCAAATTGCTTTACAATCCTTGATTAATAAACTTTCGTGCAATTAACTCAAGGCTCAAAGGATTTATACAAAATAATGATAAGTTGTATTAAAGAAAAAATTTCAATTAATGTATAATTTTGTTATCTTTAAATTCAGTGGGTGAAAGCCATAACAAATTCTCAATTTTCGTTTTTTTGTTTATATGTGTAGTTTAAGAGCATTGAGTTAAACAAGCTGTCAAAGGTAGATATATTGTTTTAGCTAAAATCTTTAAATGCCTCAGCATAACATGTGACACATATACTATTTTTTACATATCTTCCCCCATTAGATTATTAGACACAAGAAACAGCCACTCAAAAATGTTACTTTAATTTTTAAGACTTTATGTGTTCTGGGTTACACCTTAACCTCAATTTTCTATTGAAAATTTTACATTGTTATATTGACTTGCAATTGTAAAAGTTTTTCAAATAAATTAATTTAATCATCTAATTATGCCTTTTAATTCTTTGCATATCAAACTTTCATAACCTCAAAATATATATAGACTTATATCATTGTTCTGGAAGAGTAAGAAACTGATTATTTTGCTGATCTTGTATAGTTCTGTATATACCTACTGCACTACAATTTAATATATATATATATATATATATATTTTTTTTTTTTAAGTAGGGGTCTACATTATTTTACATGCCTAAGATTTTGTACATTTTTTCAACTTTAATTATTACTTATTTATTCTATGGAACTAGGAACTTGGAAGTTTATTGCTGCACTTACAAAAGGACGCCATCTATCCCTATCTTGAGCTAGTTCCATCCAGTCCACCTAATTACAACTTATCTCTTTGATGTCTATTCTAATGTTATCCTCCTATCTTTATCAAGCTATACCCAGTGGTTTCTTCCCATTGGGTTTGCCAGTCAGTACCCTGAACACAGTTCTAGAATATTACATTTGTGCTGCATGTCCTGCCCATTGTAATCTGTGAGACTTTATTATCCTAGCAATGCCTTGTGATTAGTACAAGGTATGTAACTAATCATTATTTAACCTCATACACTCCCTAGTAGCTTCATCCCTTTATAGACCAAATACATTCCAAAGTACTTTGTTTTAAGTTATTAGTCTTAATTTTTTTTGTTTCTTAACCAATTTAATATCAGCAACTAAATTAAATTATATAGGTATGAACATTCTTTGTCTCAATTTGATATATTTAATTTCTTCCTTGACTTTTTTCTACACTCCTAACTTCATATTGTAAGAATGTTTTCCAAAATGTTATTATGAATAAACTTAAAATTATCCTGTGAAAATTTTTTTTAGAAAAAAAATGGAGATGTGTGTTATTTAAAATATATAAACATGGATAGATGGTGTATTTTTTCATTAATATTCAGTGATTTTTTTACAAAACCCATGCTTAATATTTGCTCGACTTGTTATAGCCAATAAGTAGTTTTATTTAATATATCATATACCAATAGGTTGAGACGATGGGTAAATAAAGATGTTCAGCATTCTCACAACTAACATTTTTGTTCCAGAAATAGACTATAACCACATTTAAAAGAAAATTAATTACATGATATTTTAAGGGAATCACGTATTTTCAGAGGGCTGCGGGGGGTTCTTTAAAAATATCTAAAAGCTTGTTATTTTAAATAAGAAAAGCTTAAAAAATGTTCAAATGTAGCTCGATTGCAAAATTAGAATAGTGTAGGCTACATAAATAGTGGCTATAATCATTTCTAAGAAAAATATATTTCACTTAAGTTAGTTGGAAAATGTAAAAACTATATATGAATAAAAATGAGATATTAATACATATACTTATTAATTTCTATAAAGTTTGCATTCAAAAATAGCCAACTTTAATAATAAATATATTTGAACTAAGGGACCACTATGAAGAGTGTGCATTTTAAAGAACTGCAATCAAATGAGGGGATCCTAAAGAAAGGATACTAATATATAAATATATTCCAGTGCAATTGTCTGGAATTGAGCCTTTGTCTTCCAGGTCATTGACAAGAGTGCTAGCAACTCATCATACCATGTTAGCTATGCAACACTATAAACTAATATTGTCATTAGACTAAGTTAGGGTATATTTAAAATATAAAATAAGATGTTATGTCCAAATACTGTAAACATTTCTGAAATATTTTGTTTGCCTTATTACCACAAACAGAATTACACAAACATATATGCACTATTGTGCATTTATTCTTTTATGTTAAGATTCATTATGATGTGATTTGATCACACTTGCAAGCACTAACATAATGTAGCCCAACATTAGAAATCTGAAAAAAAAAGTGGCTTAGATACACACATGATGTTCCATATGTTCCTAGCTTTGACGAAGGTTCTTGCATTTTATAATCATATAGCTCTACAAGTCACATTTTAAAAGTCTATCATCTTGGATAGGAATAAACATCCCATTAATATAATAGTTTACAACCACTACACAAATTAAACTTTATTTAAATGTAGTGATATAAAGTGTGTTTGAGTCATTACAACCGTTTCATGCTCACCACTTGCTTGTACAATGTACAACTTTAGCTTGGACTGAGATCTTTGTTTCATATTCAATTATAAATAGAAATGTGGGTAATGCCTGCTTCTAAAAGCCTTCTTGTGGCTATTCACATCCCTTTACATTGGCTACCACCAATTTTAATACACAATGCTAACATGCTTGTTCTTGCACCAAACCTTTGATGCATGGTTGAAATCTAAATGTATGTCCAGTATTTACATATTTATATGAAATATAAATATAAAATTATGTACAGCTAAGTAAAAAAACTAGATTTGTGTCTTACCTGGTTTCACTTCCTCTGTCTTTAGGTCTTGAGAGGTCTCAGTCCATTCTGAAATATAATCAATACACATGTAAACTTCAGCAAATACATTTGTTTTAACACATCTTTTAAATTTATTTTTTATTTTGTTCATAACCAAAAAGTATCTATGAAAGCCCAAACCAAATATTTAACTTGTGCTGCAAAGAAACAGTGGTTGGTTTTCAGGTCAAATAATATCACCTCATTTTTAATATATTTATTGAATAAAATCAAGGGCACAACCAGGATATAACTTTGGGGATGGGGGATCACTGGGTGTCAACCACCAGAGAAAAAGGGGTCCAGGTGTTTTCCCCAAGAATATTTTTTAAGAATGATTGTCTCTAGAAGTAATTTGAAGGTTTTTTTTATTTAAAACAAGAACAGCATAATCATAATGGATTAAACAACAAACGCCACATCATA
Source organism: Timema bartmani (assembly GCA_902151455.1). NCBI lineage: Eukaryota > Metazoa > Arthropoda > Insecta > Phasmatodea > Timematidae > Timema > Timema bartmani. Next base: position 13,947 of record CABFWB010006807.1, read on the forward strand.
GCACCTTTATAGTTTCGAGGCCATGTGGATTAGGAAGTGTTGGAAGGATTGGAGATATTTAAACTATTTTATTTTATTTATAAACCATAACAAACATAGGCTTAAACTAAAAATAATATTATTCAACAAAATGGCAAGCAGGCAGGGTAAAAGTCCGAAACTTTGAAAATTCAAAATGAAGCACTAGAAATTTCCAAAACAAATTGAAAAAACTTCTTTCTGAGGTAGACAATTTAAAATTCAAAATGGGGTTTTAGAAATTTGGGGTTTTAGGAATTTGGGTGGTGGGGGATTCTCGAAATCTCCAAAAATATTATAAAAAACAACTTTTTGATGTATAAGAGTTTTTTTTTATGTTCTGAAGAAGTTTAAATAACACACAACAAATCTTGATTGTTCAAATATAGAAAATAAATACATTCTCCAATTCATCTAAATTGGGGGAGGGGGTGCAAGTATCTTATTTCCCAACCCTACTTTCCAGTTGCGGCCCTGAATAAACCAACATTTTGGAATAACCCTACTTTAGAGCCCAAAATTGAAGTTAGTTACATTTTTGTCTTTCTCCATTTTTTAATTTAAAAATAATGGCTTTTAGCATGAAACCCAAAGCATATACTAGCATTTTTGAGCTTACAAATTTTTTGTGTCGGTAATAGTTTCCACATTTCTTCAGCAGGATGAATCAATGGCAAAATGCTCATTTGGTCTCATTACCAAGATATGTACACAGCACAATGCAAAGTATTTATATCCCCTTGATATGATTACATATAGATTATCTGTGATCATTATCACAGCCCCATACATATGGTCCCACTTAGTACACACATTTCACAACTTGTCCTCAGAAGAACAAGGGATGGTGACAAAACAGGATGGGCTAACAATTCCTTGTAAAATCTATCTGATTAAGAAGATGTCATCTAATAGGAGCATATTTCAAGAGCATGATTTAATTAACATTTTGTGATCTTAAAATTTTGGTTGATTGTCATCTTGCTGAAAATATTGGGCCACTCTGTATCCACATGAATTCACACACATGCCACATAAACTGGCTCTTAGGCTTCTTAAAATATTTTACTTGAAATCACAAGATATTAAAAATAACATTTCAAAAGTGCACATACCAAATGACAAGCAATAAATAGCGTGCATTGGTGAGAAAACACAGATGTACTTCATTATAAGCTACCACCACCATAACGACATGTGTTGGCAAATTGGCTACATAAGCAACAAGTCTAATGCTACATTACTTATGGAATGGTTTGAAAAGTTTGTTTTGTTAGATTTACAAAGATCTTGGGATTAAATAAGTGTAATTTAGGAAATAAGTAAATAATAATATTAATGTTTTAAACAGATTCAAATTGGAAAATGGGTTAAATTATAACTTGATCAGAAAAAATCTTTATAATTAAAGTGATTTATATGTTAATAATATTCTTGTAAACAATCAAAGAACTGTCCAGAAATGTATCAAATAATAAATGTCTCATACAATAAGATTTATTTCAAATAATTCAGATTATGGAGTTGTTTTTTGAAATATTTATATACCGGTAATTAATAAAGGGTAGTAAAACATTGTTTGAATTTAAAAAAATCCTCTTCCTAACAGTGAAAAGAGAAACTAGACTAATTTTATATTTAGTCTCAATGACTGACAGTGAGGGGAAATTCTCCAACATCATCTTTGACACGAGTGTAATTTTATTTTCTATAATTTAATTTAATGTATGTATATATTTTTGGGGTTTAAATCCAATAAGCGATGTGTGTGACACACATATGATCCAATTTTAGAAGTGTCACTGCAATAGTTTTTACAGTTGCAGTTGCTGCAATAGTTTTACAGTTGTTAGCCCCCACGTTCCTTGTGCCTTCATAATAGTCCAACAAGTGGCAAGATACCTTATGCTGTAAACAAGCTCAACACTATATGTTAACAAAGAAAATAGGATACCAAGTGATAAAACTTTATATGTTTAACTAACTTGAAACAATTTTTTAAACAGACTAATTAAAAGAGAAAACCAAAATAATATAATTGGATTACCTGTATTCTACTTAAAGCCACATTTAAAACATTATTTTAATATTTATAAATGAATCACTTATTATTTAATATAATATATTATTTACTTACTCCATGTCATTTGGAACTTGAAGTTTATTGTTGCACTTACAAAAGGACACCACCTATCCCTACCTTGAGCTATTGAGCTAGTTCTATCCAGTCCACCTCATTACAACCTATCTCTATCTTGAGCTAATTCTATCCAGTCCACCTCATTACAGCCTATCCCTATCTTGAGCTAGTTCTATCCAGTCCACCCCATTACCACCTATCTCTATCTTGGGCTAGTTCTATCCAGTCCACCCCATTACCACCTATCTCTATCTTGGGCTAGTTCTATCCAGTCCACCTGATTACAACCTATCACTATCTTGAGCTAGCTCTATCCAGTCCACCTCATTCTATCCCTATCTTGAGCTAGTTCTATCCAGTCTACCTCATTACACCTTATCCCTATCTTGAGCTAGTTATACCCAGTCCACCTCATTACCACCTATATCTTGAGCTAGTTCTATCCAGTCTACCTCATTACACCTTATCCCTATCTTGAGCTAGTTCTATCCAATCCATATCATTCCATCCCTATCTTGAGTTAGTTCTATCCAGTTCCCCTCATTACAACCTATCCCTATCTTGAGCTAGCTCTATCCAGTCCCCCTAATTACACCCTATCCCTACCTTGAACTAGTTCTATACAGTCTCTCTTATTACAGTACCCTATCCATTTCTTGAGTAAGTTATATCCATCCCATCCCATTGCACCCTATCCCTATCTTGAGAGAGTTCTATCCAGTCCCCCTCATTACAACCTATCCCTATCTTGAGCTGGTTCTATCCAGTCCCCCTAATTACACCCTATCCCTATCTTGAGCTAGTCTATCCACCCCACCCCATTATACCCTATTCCTATCTTGAGCTAGTTCTATCCAGACCACTTTATTACACCCTATCCCTATCTTGAGCTAGTCTATCCAGTCCACCCCATTAGACTCTATCCCTATCTTGAGCTAGTTCTATCCAGTCCACCTCATTAAATCCTTTCTCTTTCAGATATATTCTAATGTTATCCTCCCATCTGCATCTAGGTCTTCCCAATGGTCTTTTCCCATTGGGTTTGTCTGTCAGTACTCTGAACATATTCTAAATTTTCCCATTCACACTGCATGTCCTGCCCACCGTAATGTACGAGACTTGATTATCCTAACAATGTCTTGTGATGAGTACAGGTCATGTAACTCATCTTTATGTAACCTCCTCCACTCTCCAGTAAGCTCATATCTTTTTGGACCAAATATTTTTCTAATCACCTTGTTTTTGAACGTCTTAAATTTGTTTTTGTCATGTAAGGTGAGAGACCACGTTTCACACCTATAAGAACCAGTTAGTTATTGTTTTGTAAATTCTGAGTTTTACATTCCTTGAAAGCAGGCGAGATGTTAGCAACTTACTGACCGAGTAATAGCATGAATTTTCCAAATATATTATTTTCCTAATTTTCAATCTAATATCGTTATTGCTAGTTAAAATTGTTCCTAAATATTTAAAATCATTAGCCCTGTCTAATGATATGTTGTTTGCAGTAATTTCTAAGCTATCGTCCCCAATCTGTATTCTCTATGTGATCATATACTTAGTCTTTTCAGCGTTCACTTATAAACCTATTTCCTTACTAGCTTCTAATAAAATTTCTGCATTTCTTGCATCAGTTTCTTTATTACTTCCCAACAAAGCTAAATTATCTGCATATTCTAATAGCTGCACTGTACCATTTAATGTTAACCCTTCTCTACTATCTTGCAATACCCTAATAGCATTCTGTAAGACTAGATTAAAAAGTAATGGGGAAAGTGCATCTCCTCGTTTCAAATCATTATGTATTTCAAAACTATCTAATAAGTGACATCCAACCCTTACCCTGCCACGCATATCAGTCATAATATGTCATATTATCATATTTAATTGTTGAGGAAATTCCATTTTGGTTGATTGGTCACATTTTGTTTATTCTTACTAAGAAAATTGTTTTCAGTTTTTATTTTGTGTGTGAAAAATAAAATATGTTTCTTAGTGTAAAAATTACAACTAGCTTTTAATTTAAATAGTAAAGTTGAAATTAATTAAACTACTCCAGTTAATAACATGTATTCAACAATAATATATTAATAATTTTAAAAAAAACCAAATTTTAACAAAGATTTGTTTCAATTTAATTATATCATGTTTAAATATATTAAATACAATTAAAAAACCCTAATATTAAAAATTGACTCACTAATTTAAATAATAATCTACTCTCAACTATTTTGTGTATGTTGCTAAGTTATTGTCCCTGAATTTTTGTATATTCTAACTATCAATAAGTTTTATTGGTTTTTCTACAAAGAGTAAGACTAACAATCAAATGTTGGTGAAGAAATAGATTTTATTGTGTGCAGAAATTAATGTTTTACAATAAAGATTGATGTAATTTATTTAGTGTAGAATTTTAAGGTCAACTAAACACATGGATTAGTAACCTAACAGTCATTTAAAAATATGTTATGCCTTCAAACTGTCTTTATGTCATAAGGATGTTTCTGTAAAACTAGTCTAAGTGGATCAAAATGTTACTCAACTGTTAAACTAGTTTGTATAATGAGAGTCATTTAAGCAGCCAATTTTTTTAATAAATCCTATTAATAAAAATGTCTTACAAAAAATTGAAAAACTTACGAAGAGTTCCAGTCGGACAAAAATAGAGTTTTAAAAAATAATGTCCTATGGGGTATGATATATTTGCTTACTCCCCTCTCATCATATTCTACAGTTATTATAATAGGCTCTCTCCATGGCTAAAGTGATGCAAGTCAGCAAACTATGAGCTTGATCATGTGATCATAATCAGCATGTGTACCATGTAACACTTAGACTAAACAAAAATACAAATAGGATAATGTTAAAAAATTTATTTCAGATATCATATGTTACCTACTAAATAGTGTTTACTTAACGTTAACTTAAAGTTAACTTTAAATGATTGTGTTCGAAATAAAATGTAGTTGTTTATTTTTGAAAAAATTGCATTAATGTTAATATTTTAATATTAATTTAGTTGGGATATTTAAGTGAAGTTATCTAATCTAGACTATATTAATCTATTTTTTTCATAAAGAAAAATTATTTTGTATGAAAAAGTAGGGACATAATTGAATTAATTTAATAGTTGCCAAAGTATTTTATTTGAAATATATATTGTGATATGGCTAGATCTTATATGTTAAGAATTAGTGTATCGAGAAAAGATAGCGACACCAGTCATGTAAAGTACAGTACATAGAGTTGTATACCGTGGAAAACTATCTTTGTATTGTAAGGTCATTCATTACAATATGTAGCCCTGTGTATACCAGATAGAGCTATTTAAACATTAAATAAACAGTGTGATTCAATAATAGACCTTGAGACATAATACAACATAATTATATTAGATATAAGTTTAAGAAAAGCATGCATACAAACTTTCCCTCCATGCTCTTCTGGCCCATACAAATGTGCTCAATTTTATTTGACAAGATGGCATGATGGCAATATTTAACATAAAAACTAAAAAATTTATTTTTCATGGATAGTATAGTTCCCTAACAATAGCTCAAGATTTAAATAAACAGAATTGGATGATCATTTTAAAATGAGCACTATATGTACCTACCTTATTTTATAGTTAACATTTTTAATTTCAAGGCAGCTATCCTACTAAAAATAAATACTCCAAATTATATTTTACTACTTTTTGCCAATATTTACTAACACAATAACTTAAAAAAATTACCCCTTTGATCAAACAAGTAATCTAATAAGAGCAAGAAACTATGAGTAAATAACAGGAATAATTAAAACCAGCGCCAGACTACGCAATCAATAGCTTATGGAAATCACTATAACAATAAATACCTACTGCTACTACCAAATAATTTGTCATGAAGACTGTTGAAGCTATAGCCTATCTTAAATTTCCTTAGCATTATTGTGTTAAGTAACATAAGTTAATACTCGCTGTAGAAAATATTAATAAATAAACAATATTTTGGAACACAGTTCTTTCAAACAGATTGTTGCTTATTCCATCAACGATTTGTATCTAATCCCGGAAGCTTGCTATGTTAGTATTAATATGTTTTCATGTAATTTTACTATTTATGAATGATACACATCCCAACCGAATAATTATAATTTTAGTTTACCAGTATTCCAAAGTTAACATGCTTGATAACTGAAGAATGAATAAACTAATAGTAGCCATCACCATATTCAGCAATTTTATGTGTATTGTTGTTACCTTCTTGAAGGTCTACAATCTGTTGATCTGCAACAACTTGTTCACTGAGCAGACTTTTCTTTTCTTGCTCTCTTCAATATATGAGACACTTTCAACTCGACTTTCTTTATAGATAATTAAAAAAAAAAAAAANTGATTGAAAATGTTGAACGAGTTAGGAAGTAGACTTATTTTTTGGGGGGAATCTTTGTCACAGTTGTTGACATCATTTGTGTTCGCTGGAACATAATTATATTTCCAACTAAATAGAGATGCATCTGTGGTTACATTTTTAGAATAATTGTGAGTTGTATAAGTTAAATTAGAATGTTTCAATGAAGTTGAAATTTTACTTTCAAAGCAATCAACTTTTTTTTAACATTCTCATTACTTGTATTCATTCCATTTATGACTTGGAATTGTATAAAGTTACAAAGGGTGTTAAAATAAATCTTCAAATGTTACATGATGTTCCCTAGAGTTTTGTGTATGAAAAGAGGAATATTCTTGAGTTGAAGCTTGAAAGCCACAAACCTGCTGTGTTCTTGGAGCTTTGACACAAATTGATTGAACTCTAGGTTTGAAATTTTTATTTTCTCCACATTCATTTTGAAACATACTTTCAATGAATACCAAGTTTTCGGCTAGCAAACTTGAAAACAAAAATACATTATTTTACATATGTATTGGCTTATATTCAATTGAAAGAGTCAAATCATTTTGGGATGATTTACTTTCAAAATTACAAATTATTGATGGATGGCCACAATTATTATCAATGTTGAATTGCATCAGTATTAACTTTTGTTTTGTTTCCATGTTGCTTGTGATGTCTACATAAGTAATTTCACAGGATTTATCAGGTAAATCACAAAATGATTACCATACAAAACTATACTGTAGGATAATGATGACCAATATAAAAGTTTACTACATGTCAGAATAGATGGAAAACATGTATTTGACTAAATTGAAGTTATAGTTTCAAATTGAGATATAAGCTTGGAAACACTCCCTGAACGAACTCGTGAACAAAAGTTTGTACTTGAAAACTCTTCACAATGCATTGCAACTCTTGTATCCAAAATAAGATTACCTGACCAAGCTCTGGTTTGGATGCGTCTGGGTGTTTTATCAGTTAAAAAGTGCATTCCCCAATCCCAGGTTGCTACAGCCGAAACATTATTTGCAACAGTAGAATCAGTTTGTAATACTTTTGAATCAATTTCTAAAATACAAGGGAAATTCGCATAGAACATTGTTATAAATTGACTGTGGAAAAATAATGAAGTTATACTGACTGATGTTGAATAACCAGTTAATGTTTTAAAGACAGAAATACTCAAAACTGGATTCTTCAAAGTGTTCCTATAACAGCTTTTGATTACACATTCCCTAGCATAATTCTTAAACAAATAATGTTCTTGTGAATATTCTGACATTAAATTTACAGCTTTCATAGCATTGCCAGTGCTAGATTCTAAAGAAAAACTTGTTAAATTAGTTTCTGAGGAGCTAGCAGATGGGATGGAATCAAGAAGCGTTTCTTTGTTATTGTTACTGGAAGCTAACAATATAGAGCATCTACAATGAGGTACTAAAATTTGCTGCCCATGAGGTGATACATAACTATTACAACTGGAGCAGAGGGGAAGTTTTACTGTTCGCAGCGTACCTTCTCTCATTCCTGTAGTGGCATTTCCTCCCAGATGATGGGTAGTTGAAGTGGTCGAATTTCCCGTCTTCCACACCATGGACAGCTCACCTTGGTGTTTTCCTACACACACGCAAACCGCACTTCTCGCGTCGCCACAAAGATCGCTAGCAACGCACACGCACACTCGATTGCCCTCATCAGCAACCGACATTTGTTCTTCAAGGGCTTCACTACATTGGTTATGTGATTCTTCTTCCGAAAACCCGAGGTCTTCAATATCAGTGTTAGCTTCCCGAATTTCGACATAACCTTTGATGTGAATTGCTTCTTTTGGTGCATCCAAATCAAACTTGCGTGTTTGCATGACGTGAACTATGGACAAAGAGCCTTCATCAATATCTAAACCAAGTTCCATCGGCGTTGCCGTTTCTGCACGAGAATATGTCACATCCACATCTTCATCTGCTGATGCAAGTAAGTCTTCAGTGTCAGTTTGGGTACCATACACAATATTAGAACTTGGTGAAGTCATCTGGATAGATGGTGATACTTGTACTATGCTGTGCTCTAAAAACATCTCACCACAAGTTTCTGAAGCAAAAGGTCCACTCCCTTCTTTTGAAGTGACAGTTTCATATTCCATGTATCTCAGTAAGTCAGGAGTAACAGATTGAGCACGTTGAATTCGAGAACAAAGATTAGGCCCATCATCATACTCTTCTTCAGAAGAGTCTATATCCTCGACATCTGTTTTAGCTTCTAAATTAGAACACTTTTCTGGAACACTTAGCTGTTTGTACACATGTTTTATTGAGCTTTTTATGAGAGCTTCTGTATCACTCATTTCAATTTCTTCTATGTCAGTTGTAGATGGCCTTTCTTCTACAGTTAAGCTAGGATGTAGACTATTTTTGTATTTACCTCCTTTTGGCCTTAATCTTCGTCTTCGAGACCCAGTGCCACCTTCAAGTAATATGTCTTCTGTATCTGTAAATGGTTCTAATAAACCATCAGATCCAACAGAAACTTTCAGTTTTTTATTTTGGGTCTTTATCATTTCAACAGACTCAACCACACCTCTTTCAAAATCTGGCAAATCTGGTGTATTATTCCTTAAAAGACATTTCAGCTCTAGACCATCCTCATCCTCAGAATACCCAGAAATCTCTTCCACATCTGTAGTTCCTAGTTTAACTTCTGAACCAGGCACAAATAAATTATGTCGATATGAATCGACTAAAGGAACTACTACAGAAACTGGACGTCCTGATTTATCTTCTTTAATAATTATCATTTCTCTAACTGATTCAGGTAAAACTGATAGTTCTTCAAATTCATGAGAAGACTTTGAATCCGAAAAATCATTGTTGGAATCAGACCACTCTTCATCATCAGTTGTGTCGACAGAAACTTTTGCATGCACACGTAAAATATTATTTTTAGCAATACTATCATTACTATCTTCTTCTTCACTTGATCCAGACGATTTTAAGACCTCTATATCTGTTGTGCCTCCCCCTTCCTCAATAGTGGAATGACTTAAAAACATCACTTCCTTAATATGATCAATAGGGCAGACTTCAACCACTCTAGGTACTACATAAGCAGTACGTGGCTTACCACCAGCCTCAACAAATTGTATGTCAAAATAGTTTTGATTTTCAGATTTGTAATTTACATGGAATTCTACATCACTAGTTTCGAAATCATCTTCATCAGTACTGTCACGTTCACACTTAATCTTGGAGTATTTCATAACTTCTTTTTCGTTTATTGCATCTGACCCTTCACTTTGATCCATTTCTTCTACATCTGTGATAAATTCATTTCCAGCAAAATCTAGTTTCGTACGAATAGTTGGTCTGTCAGCTAAAAATGATTGAGATATGTGACTATAATAACCTTCCATATTTTTAAGTGGAGCCACAATTTCTGGTTCAGTTACAACGCGATTAAACTCCTTCACATCTTCAACCTTTGCTTCTCTTAGAGGATTAATATCTGGCGCAAGTAGTGTATTTACTGAGTGATCTACTTTATCATTTCTTGGTAAATACAACGTGTTTCTGGGTAGAGTTGGTGATTTTTCATTTCTTTCTGACAAATTCATTCCCTCGCCTTCGGTATCGAACATAGTTTCATCACCACTGTTAACTGACCTTTCTGATATACTAACTATATTTGTTCCTAAATCAGGCAGATTTATTTCTGGTAGTTCTCGTTCCATTGCTTCCTCTTCCGATACATCTAAATCTTCAACATCCGTCACAGAACCAGATACTCGCTTAGGGGTAGAATATCT
>CABFWB010006808.1:0-29808 GCA_902151455.1 Timema bartmani
TCTCTTCAAAATTTAAATTGCGCGCGCGCTATTCCGCAACGACACTAACGCCATTTGGCTTCAATGTCTGATCACTGAAATTCAAGAGTAGCCAGACCCGTATATCTTTGACTCTGCTTTCCAGTCACTCCAACGCTGACAAAGATTGGTTTTTTGGTTTTCAACGGAACGGAACGGTAGCATCCACTTTCACTTTTTCCTCAGCGACACAAACGCTATCTTACAGATTTTTCTTAACATTAGCTCTGTTCAAACACCGTTAAATATCTTAATTTTGTTCTTACCCGCTTCGGTGGCTGCGTGGTCTAGCGCGCTACTATCGTTGGACCAGACTGCCGAGGACGAGGAGATCAAGGTTCAATCCCGGTCGGGTGCACTGAAGGTGGTTCTAAATGGTTTTCAACGCTATCTCCAAGCAGATGCGGGTGCATCTTCCCTAAATTAAGCCTTCCTAATCCCTAACCCATTAGTGTAATTAGTACATAGGTGTGTAACCCTAACGGTTAATAAGACGCGGTGCTAAAAACTAATTGGTTTTGGAACTAAAAATTATCTATTGTCCTTATTGAAGTGAAAAAATATATAATTATGGTATAATCATATCCCCTGAGTAATACATCGGTTAAACTTGTTAAAGAAAGTTCAATGGTGATTTTTGTTTTGTTTTTTACCACCACGTATTACTACACATTCGGGTTATACGCGTGATATGGTCATGTTTAATATTAATTAATGTATACATATAAAGTAGAATTGCGGTAAAGACAATCTATACTGGAGCTGCGCTCTCTTCAACGCTATGAAAGACTTATCTAATTGAGGAAGAAGAGAATAATGTTTTTTAAAAGAAAAATCAGCCATATCGAACAATCTTTTTATTGTTTGTTTTTGATTAAGTATATATATGATTTTTGCAGATAGCAATAGCATTTACTTATATATAAGTATCAGTTTAGTACAAAAACTACTACTCAACTAAAATGTCCTTTCGGAATAAGTTGATGCTGGTTTTATTGTATGAAGTAGTTCATCAAGATGAAGTCTATTAGTTATTTGCGCATTTTTTAAACATAACACATTTTTTGCTCTAGTGATCGATTTTGATTCTTTTGTTTTTGTTTTCTTTTGTACATATTTTATGGCTTCACGAACTTCATCTTGTAATGACAGCTGTGTAGTAGTTTCTTTGGTTGCTACTGTTTCTTCTAGTACTTCTTCTTTACCACACATATTTCATCGCAATTACTACAAATGTGTTACAAGACAGTTGATGACCACCCCAAAACCTTGTGAGCCATCGCGTTAGGCATTAGTTCGCACACCTCTCAACAGAGTGCAATGCAACGGACAGACAAATCTTTGATAAAGACAAAAAAAAAGTATATCTAACAAATAACGTTTTAGGAATGAATAAGTTAGAATTAATTTAGAGTATATATATATATATAAATAAACATTTGCATTGAGGTGAGAGGAAAGACCCTTTAGTATAACTACTCTCAGTGCATCCAACCGGAATTTGAGCCCTGATCTCCCCGCCATCGGCAGCCTAGTCTATTCCGAGAGTGACGCCTTAGATTAGACCATGCAGCCATCTAAGTGGCTGAGTAGTTACTAAGTTCAATTTTATGAAAATAAATTGTTAAAAAAATACTTCCTCAGAACTGATGGATTCTCAGCCAATGTTGATGTATGTCAATGTTTTAAGAAAGGAAGGGGTCTTTTGGTCATATTTACTAATTTCGGCCCATAAACAATTTATAACGCGCATGATTCCCCTTAAGCTGGTTAGAACTGTTTGTATTTAGTCGGAAGTTGCAAGAGTGTGATTTTAACATCGTTTTATGAATTCGTTTCAAAGTAAACAACAACTTCATTGTTTAGCAAACGTTTTTATATAAAGGCCGTTATTTTCCAAGAGGAGTGCTAACGTGTGACTAAATGCTGATGTAGTTGCAATGATTGTAAACCTATCATACGTGTTTATCAGTTGCACGTGACCAATCAAATGTGTTGTACATTTCAGCCATTTAATAGGAGCACATATCCTTGAGTGTGTGTGGAGGATTCTTTGCATCATTCGTCAAAACGGTAACATCAATAATTAATTAAAACAATACACACAATACACACAATCACATTTGTTTTTAAAACAACTTTAATTAAAAACATTCATTTAAAATCCAGCGGACGAGTGAATGGTATTTGCGGCCGCGGAAAGTTTTTCGTAGGATGGATGATAAGCCAGCAATATTCAACATGCTTATATGGGAGCAGGGAAGAGGCACCACACAATGGACACATTAGTTGAATGTCCTTGTACTATCGCGTGAGGTAGTTTCCGCCATAAGCTATTATAATGTCAAGTTAAAGTCTGTTCACCGTAGGAATTGTTTTCTGAAAGGCCTTTTTCCTTACCAGAAAGCTATTATATAGTAGGATATTGGATAGGAAAAAAGACCTTTCAGAGAGTAATTCCTACCATGAATGGAGTATATCTGGCTGAGGATAGGTTGGCTGGTTAGGTTAGGATGAGTTAGGTTAGCTGAAAAAATCAAAAGGAGGCATTTGTGATGTCCGTGCAATGCCATGATCCAATTTCAGGTTCCAGATTAAAATAAAATTCCAGAATATAAGCCTTATTGAAACGTGCTTAGTTTTACAATTATGAATGTGGTGGACGCTATTTTTGGCGGCCGCAAATCCCACTGTCGTAAGTCCCACGTAGCCAAATGAAAGGACTTGACCATACTATTTTTTGCGCCGCTTTTAATCACCCGTCCGGGAAATGCGCACGCTAATAGGCTGAGCATGAGAAAGCTAGAATTAAGAGGAAAAGTACTTACAGTTGTGTAAAGGAAGCGTAGAAAATTAAGGAAAACTCATGATAACCTAGACCATGCGACCACCAATGGGTTGTATCATGATATAGAGTGCTAAAGCGTAATACTTCAAGCATGGACAGACTAACATTGAAAATATGGTTCGAATCTCGGTTAAGTAGTTATAAATTTATTTAACTTTAACGCAAGTGTTTTAATTTTATCATCGCATCTTACTACTCGTTCGGGTCATACGCTTATTTACTAATGACGATGATGGTTTAACAGATGAGAAAGGTTAGATTTATATGAAATGTATCCGCATTTGCGTGGAGGCCGTGGAAAACAATTTTGAAAAAATACCATCAGTACACGCCATCGAGATTCGAACCACAATAGCCCTGTCATCGGCAGTCTAGTTTACCGGGAGAGTAGCGCTTTAGACCATGTGGCGATCGAAGCGTGTGACACAAGCGTTATTAATGGCATAGAATAAAGGGCAAGGATGAGGGAAGTAGCTGAAAGAGGATAAGAAAACCACCGTGAAAATTAGACGGGAGATATAAACCACATAGCTCTCGGGCGAGATTCACACTCCCAACTCCTTGTCAACAGGGACAAAGAGCAAGGCGAGTCGAACTACCTGGACCCCTCGGCCAATACGAGACGTGAGCTTAGTCTCCGGGGGTGTGAAGGCGATGCGTGAGCTTAGTCTCCGGGTGTATGAAGGCGATGCGTGAGCTTAATCTCCGGGTGTGTGAAGGCGATGCGTGAGCTTAGTCTCCGGGGGTGTGAAGGCGATGCGTGAGCTTAGTCTCCGGGGGTGTGAAGCGGGACGTGAATTTGACTTGTCTAGGTAGTGCTTCGACCAGTTTTTGGAGTACGGACGAAGATACATCCCTTTTCCTATCGCGATAGCTTCGAGTATAATATGATTGTCTCTCTGTCAGTTGTTTCGTGTTTGCCGTGCTACTTTGCACAAATCTCGGCACCTCGTGCAACCGGCCCTAAAGTGACAATCAGAGGGAATATAAGTAGGAACCCTCCCCTCTTCTTCGTACTATGAGTAGTATATTTGAACGCTTTTAAGTTATCAAAGGGTCGCGATGGCCGCAGAGAGAAAAGTTGTGGTCATAAACTACAAAATGTTGGAAACCACTGTAAGAGCCTGATCCTGTCCCCACCCTCCACCTCCCTCGTTCTTAACATTGCCCTTCTTGTACTCTCCTTTGTTACTTGGGAATTTTTCTTAATTTATAAATATTTAAAGTTGGGAAAAACACTGGTTCACCCCCCCCCCCCAAATATATATTTCGTGCAACGCCCCTGGTTAGACCTACTCTCGAATCCCTAAGCAGATAGTGAGAGATAACGTTAACCTGCTCATCCTTTGGAGGATATAAACTTGACGAGCATGTCAACACAGATATGACCTTCCAAAAGTAAATGTGTTCATTATGCTGGAAACTGCTAAGAAATTAATTATACTGTTCCAACCTACGCAAAGTGTTGAGTGGAGCTGGGGAAGGGGTCAGAGAGGCGTTTCACGATAGCCAAATATCACCTGGCAACAATCACTGGCAGACTATTGCTCAGGTGCATTAGAAGGAAACTACCGACAACTTCAATCGCTCTGAAAAATCGGTACCAGCCCACCAGATTATACGAAAAAATTGGTCAGTTATGATGGATTTGTAGGACAAAGTTATTTTTCTGTGGCTCCTTATGAGAAGGAGAAGGAAAATCACAATACGAGTGCAGATATTTAATAATCATCCGTTTATTATTGAGCTAATGGGAAACGTTTTCTTCTGCAACACCTGCACAAGATTTGACTAAAAAAACACAATGAGTAAGACCACAATCGAGCCTTACCGACTAAAAGCCCGTCATCTGTTGACGAATATAGTGCCAACTTTTGTGGATAGAAGGTGTCATGTGGTCAGCAAAATTACCCTCCGGCCACTAATCTCAGTTTTCTAGATCGGAGCCACTAATTTTTCATTTAAATAGCTCATTTGTCCTCATGAGTCTGAGCTGACCCAGTTCCAGACCCACCGCTTCACAGAACATTTGGGAGTGCCATGGGCCGAAACACAGACAAAACCAAACAAGAGATAACCAAATAGAAAAAGTTGGCCATGTATCATAAACAAAATTTAACAGGTGGCTTGAGGGTTGGCACCACTTGGGAGACTGGCTGGTGATTGTTGCCCTGAGTGAATAAAACAATATAAACACGTGACTAACCAATCGGTTGCCCTGATGGACAACATCACAAATCACCAACAGTGGGCAACCTCTGAGCAACCGGAGCAGGCACAGTTGCTTTGTGTGAAACCAACAATAGTTGACCAACGAGTGTTGCTGGGCAATATTAGCCCAGTGTGAAACAGCTCTTAAAGTTAAATATATGTAGAGTTGATAGCCTTTGCTTATTTAGCTTTTAACTAAATAGTAGAGGAGGCCTCATCCTATTCAAATTTTCCCAATAAAAAAGTTTTAAACATATTTTGGCACTTTAATCTGCAGTGATTAGTATCCAATAGTAAAATTAAATTTTCGATAATAGTAGCCTATTTTGATTTGATTTCAGTTTTAAAAAGTAACTAGATTTTCTTCAATATCGTACTGTTGAGCTCGTTTTTACTTTCTTGCTATCTTACAGCTAGAGAAAGTATTGTGATCGTCAAAAAAATTAAACTCGAGATTTTGATGAAATTTGACATTTCCCAAATCCGAAAAAGTGGTCTTTGAATGTCCACCTGTCTGTGTGTACCTCGGACTAGAGCCTAATCTATTTTACCGATCAGGATAAAACTTGGTATCTAGGGTTTTCATAGGATTTTCCCAAGGGGTTTTTGGAATTGGATATCTAACCCTAAAATTAAGGGTAGTTTACTGAAGGATAAAAAGAGAAAAGATAGATTTCCTAATAATCGGCTCTAACGATTTTGATTAAATTTCACCATTGATCAATATTATAAACAAAATGGCTACTCTCATTTTTTCAGCAAAATGACTTTAGGGGTTCTGGTCTGATGCATAAATTCTAATTTTTTATCATATCTCTGAAACTATTTGAGATATGAAATTAATTATCATTGCAAATATGTAGGCTAGGTCTATTTATGGTACAAATATTTTATTTAAAGCATATTTTTATAAAACTAATAATTTTCAAGCGAAACGCAAATTTATATATTTTTTAACTTTTTAAACACTAAAGATCAAGTATTGCGACCATAAAAAAAATCTAATCCGAGATGTTGATAGATGTTGAAGTTTCATGACCCGCGAATCCTAAAATATGGTTTTTGCAATGCCGTCTGAGTGTCTGTTCAACCCTAAAATTAAGAGAAGTTTAATAAAGGGCAAAAAGAGAAAGAATTGATTTTCTCAAAATTGGCTTTAATGATTTTGATTAAAATTTATATCTATGCGTTGATTAATATTATAAACAAAATTGCTATTTTCATTTTCCTAGGTAAATGGCTTTTAGGGTACTTTACACATGCGGACATTTCCTTATCTCCGCAACTACTTAAGATACTAACTAACTTATCATTGCAAAATTGTAGTAGGGCCTACTATTAAAAATAAAAAACTTTTATTTGAAATATATCTTTATATAACCAATAGTTTCGGAGATATTGGCAAATATGTTAATACGATTTTGTGAGCTTTAGTTGTACAAAGATCCTACTTAAGTGTTAACGAAATAATTATCTAATTCCATTAAGTAAGTAGATAAGTAGGTCTCTTAAAAAGTGTATATGTTCTTTTCCCTTTAACCTCTGAGGGGAAATGTTTGTACAGCAATGATCTGTCTTTATAATTTTAGACTCAATAGTCAATATTTACCTTTATTGGTCTAAATTTATAAATGAGTAATTTAGTTAAAATGTGATAACCATAAGGTGTGCAACCGCTAATAAAATTTAAAAATTTTAACCGGAATAATGTCAAAATGTTAATGCAAAGTATTGACCCTTGCAGGGGCGCACCCACGGGAGTGGGGAGAAGGTTTTGGGGGCTGAAAATTAAGAACATGATTAGCACTATGTAAAAGTACTGTCAATTAATCAATTATATTTTGTTTAATATATTTAATATAAAACAAATAATTTTGTGCAATAATTAGGGCTTTTCAAAGGAATACTTTTTTCTATTGATTTTTAATTTTACTGTAAATTTGCACTTAAATGGTTAAAGTCTTTTCTCTTTGTATATAAAGTTTTGAAGTGGGTACAGTAATTGAAATTATTATTTTAGAGCAATTATGTAAACACTATTGTATCAAGAAGAGGGTAAGGTAAGGTAGTTGATATTATCATACCCCCGGGCCAACTGCAATCCTGGGTGTGAATAAGAATGCGTAAACACAGACCTGTTAACCAGTGGCATACACAGTGACAGAGGGTAGGCCGAGAATCTGATTTTGGTACAAATTAGCTTAAATATTACCACTTGCATCCTTTGAAATGAAATTTTTTCCCTGCCCCACTTTTTAGGGGCATTGCTGATTCTCTTTCCTTCTTATCCCCCTACTTTGAATCAAATTTCCAAATAGTACAGTAAATGAAATGTATAATGGTGCAATTATGAAAATTATTATGTAAAAAGGAGCGCCCCAGCCCAAAATCCTGGGTGCGCCCCTGGACCCTTGTGAACCTAATATCAATCTTTTTTTTTCTTTTTTTTTCAAATATAGACTACTAGTGAGGACTTTAATTCTTGAAAAAGAAAATCATAAAATTTAATTCCAGGAGTCAAAAAATATTTAACGTAAGTATAACAAAATTTTTTCTCCGATTTGCTAGTGTATATTATTCGTTTCACATATGTTACGAGTTTTGAGTAACTATCACCATTTTTAAACAATGAAGTGAGAAAGTCCATGCGGAGTTCCGTACCATTTATTTTTATATTTCTCTCTGGTCATTACGATACTGATTGTAGGCTATAGTGTAAATATTATTGATTAAACTTTTGTTGGTTTGATTACAATAGTTTGATTGCAATAGTTGTGGGAAGACTTTGTTTCCTAATGTAGCATCAATCGTTTTTTGTAAGTGTAGGAGTCCGGCTATATTTTCAACAAGAGTGCCCGGTTTCCTCAATTCAGCACTACTTTGAAACACTGCTGCTACTTACTGGTCATTGCAGCCCTACCCTAATTAACACCTAGGTTGGACTGTTACTTACCGGTCATTACATCCCTACCCTAGACCTAACACCTAGATTTGACTGCTACTTACCACTCATTACATCCCTACCATACTTAGTCTTGTTTGAATTTGCACCAATGGAAATGTGTCAAATTCAAACTGTGAAGAAGGTAGTCAAAGCTTTTTTGTTTCTCCCTCCTGTATGATAGGTTGGTGATTCTGTTTCATTATCTTAGTGACCCCCCACAGGGAACAAATTAAGTTAACTGTTGGTTCTTCACTCTTTAAATATTACTGATAAATTGTTCCTCTCAGTAACTTCCCAAACAGGTAGTGAAACGAGGTGGGGGTGTGGTAACAACCTAAGTGGAGCCGATAAGAATTGAACTCCTATACCTTTTTATCATTTTCTAGCATGGTGTAAAGTGTCAATATTGTTAGTCTACCTAAAATGACTACCTAACTTAGCCCATCAACTCAAAATGGAAGACAAATGTTTTAGTACAGGTAGTAGGACCCTATTAATGATAATATTTTGACATGCCATATTTCTTAGTAGCCTATAGGGGTGAATGGCCTAGATAAATACTGGTACATAAAAAGATTATTTTTATCTTACATCTTTATTCCATTTATCAAACACAGATTGTAGATATTTTAGTGAATTAACATTAATGAAATTCTCACATGTAGGCTAGCTTTATATGATAACAAAAAACTCAATAAACATGTTCTACGCAGTAAAATAATGGATTGATAGGCTATAGCTATAGGATTGCCAACTTAAAAAAAACTGATATCGGTAGGCCTAAAC
This sequence comes from Timema bartmani, assembly GCA_902151455.1. Lineage (NCBI taxonomy): Eukaryota > Metazoa > Arthropoda > Insecta > Phasmatodea > Timematidae > Timema > Timema bartmani. The sequence goes on from CABFWB010006808.1 coordinate 8,808, forward strand.
TAAAACACATTGGCCTATTATATTTAATCATAATAATTTGATAAAAATAATCTTGGAAGCTTATGTGTTTATAGTAAAAAATATAACCAAACAAACTTAACCTAACATTCCAAAAAAATTACCAAGCTTAACATAAGCTTCAAAGTCTTTTTATATTTAGCACCGCATCTTACCACTCGTTTCATTTATATGCCTTTCAAAGTCTTTTAAAATTCAATTTCAATACAAATTTGGATGGGTTAGTAAATTTATCTTAGACAAGTTATTTCCATGCAAAGTTGTCATGTGTGTAATCTGATATTAGATATAGCCTATTTTAATTAATTATTTACCAAATCAATCAAAATATTTTAATGGGACCCTTTTTTGTGTGTTATGGAATAAGTAGTAACCCAAGGAAAGGTTTTTTTTTGTTAAATATTATTTTTTCAAAAGGAACCATAAAAGTTCTCTACCGAACAAAATTTCCAAATATTATCGCCTAATACTTTGTTCACATATTATAAAAATAGGATTTATCTTATTTGTATGATAACTTCCTAATTAATTAGGTCTATAATATAATAACAAACTTAAACTTAAATGTATGACATGTCAGGCTCCAAGATAATGTATGTAATATAAAATATAGCTAAGATGTATGAATTAACATCCCAGTATTATGTAACATTCAAAATAATTGGCCCGGTGTGATTCTTCTGAAGGAAAATACAGATGTGACCAAGGCCATATACGTGGATAAAACAGGTTCATTAACAATAATAAAAACCTTAAAATAAAACTCACCTCTTCTCTTCTTTTTAACCATCTACCACATGGACTTTCTTCCAAAATTTCACTCTCATCCTCGGAATCTTCGCCACTTTCTCGTGGTGACTTGTGATCCGGATCGTTGCTTGATCGGCTTCCTGGCATTCCGGAAAATATGTTACACCAGAATTGTTAACACCCCTCCGAGGACGACACAATGTTTAAAAATGTACACACAATATGTCACACAACACACACCACACTTTATAGCCATTGAGCATCCTTCAATGACACAAACACATCTAGTAGGCAACTAATAATAATAAAATGTCTGAGACCCCCTCCAGTCTCATTGACTTAAACGGGAAAAAACAGTCAACTGTTTACAGTAATCGTTAACACTGTGAATGTTACGTCTATTCAAAGAACCATACATTTCTTTAATATAAGTTGAATTTAGTAATAATAAAACTGAAATGAATTATATAATTTAAAGAAAATTACTATAGTTTTAAGATATAAATTAGATAACGTTTATAAAGATTAAAACACACTCAACGACATCCAAAACATTAATCATCCATACTGAATCAGTGCTACCAACCACATGTAGCTTACCTTCCTTAATTTAGTACACAGCTGCCTGCTCTCGAGAATCAAAAGATAATACATGGACCTGTGCTCCAGTAGGTGCAAGGCAGGGCTTGTATATCCAGTGAAACATTATAAAATAAGATGGACGCACCACTTCCTTTTCAGCTGCCGCTTTCTGAGAGTGCTTGTTTTGGAAGAAACGTCCCAGTGTACAAAATATATGTAAACAAAGGAAAAAATGATCATGGCTATGGATACACTCTACAGTCCTTCAGTAAAACAGTTAGTTTATGAGTGAAATATAAATTTATTGATATAATATAAATCACATAGGCTATCAAGCGATGGCATGGGTTTCTACCCATTAAAATATCAACATATGTTATTATGTAATAGGAAGTGAGAGGAGTTTCAGGGCAAAGCCATTCAGGCAAAGGTAGAAGCGGCTTGTTACGTATTGTGGCCATTGTAGGTTGAATCCCAGCCAGCTAAAATATCCCGCAACGAGCCCCTTTTTCATCTGTCCTGGGGAGGTACTTCAACAGCACGATGGCCCTATCGTGAGCCTCCAGGGCTAGTGTTAATGTTGAGTCTTCGGTGTCTACGATGAAGCCTATGTTTGTAAACTGCTTCGTAGGTTGGGATGATGACTTTGTTGTGTTGATGGTCAACCCCAAGGTTTGAAGAAGTTCTGGTATGTGCTCTAAGGTTGCCGGGTCCTCGGAGTGAAATATTAAATCATTTAATTATGCGATTCCTTGTACTTCAGGGCATACTTCTGAGATGCACTCGATGGCTTCTTGAGCTATCTTTTGGAGGATGGTAGATGCCATAGCATGGCCCATTGGAAGACGAGTAGCTGAGTATTTACGGCCCTTGTAGTAAACCCCTGTGAAGTGATGTGAGTCTTTGGAGACGGGTATCTGAGAAAATCCTGATTGAAGATCTACTTTCCACAGCTAGTTCCCTTGGGGTATCTTCGTGAGGGCTATTCCCACTGCTTCCAACTTAAACAGTGGCGTATTGATGTTGGCTGTCCAAGGACTAAAGTCTTGAATAAACCGCCAGGTGCTGTTGGTTTTTGCAATCAGGAACAGGGTGAAGGCGTCCGTTGCTTGTTCGTTGGGTACAAGCAGGCCAGTGTCCAGCCAATTTGTAACATGATGTGCATGTCCGGTGAGGATCGTGTCCGAGTGAAGGAATGTGGTGAATCTGTAGGTCTAGGGAGTACTACTCCTTCGTGGCAAAACTTTAATCTGGTTTTGTTGTTCCAGATGATCGGTTTCAGGGCCGGGACTACTACCGTTTTGTATGTGCAGTCTTTCCTGATGACGTTTGATACCCCTTCTTCTAGTTAGGTGTCCAATTTGTTCCCCCAGCCTGGAAAGGGCGAGTCGATGTCACCTGTTGATATCTAGTCCTCTTCTATTTCATCCACGGGGGCTGAGTCCCTGGGGCCGGGTGGTCGTTCTGCGTACTCTACCAGCGCCCGGACCAGGGCAGCTAGGCAGTCGGTGGTCTTGACTGTGGTTACGGCTTCATTGATGGTTGATTGTAGCGTTATCAGAGCTTCAGGGCTAGGAAGAACGTTTTACCAGATGTCTCTGCCTGGTCTCCCTGTCTAGGGCTCAACTGAAGAAGTGCTGTCAATTCTGTGTTGTTCCATCTCATAGTTCCAGTCCGTTTCCCAAATATCCAGCAGCTCATTTTCGAGTTCTTGGATCAGTTCATGGTACTCTTATTCCTCTAAGAGCCATTCCCAATCACTGAGCTAATCAGGAGGTGGTACGTCTGTATCTCTGTATACTCGAAAAGTAAACTTTCAGGTGTTTATGGGGAGCGTTTGGAGCGTGCCATGCTGTATCAAGGTCTCAATTTGTAACTTGTGCCCAAGCCGCTAATCATACGCGTGTTTGTAATTCACCAATAGATGACCTGTTTATAATTTATAATACACTATTATTGTATGAGTACTTGGCGTCCCATTTATCTTCTGAGGTCACTTTAATATGTTAATTTTTGAATGGATGGGTTGTTGATTGATGGCCAGTTTATGTTTTGTTGTAAGTTTTTCACGTGATGGGCTTTGGACTCTCATTTGTTCCTTTTTTGGTCACTTTGAAGAGTTAACGTTAAATCGTTCGAATGTCACTAGGCGACACTGTTTGTTGACTTTTGGCCATATTAAGTAATTTGAATTCTGCCCTCTAGTCTCATTTATGTACAGTAGCTGAAATTGTCTCTAGGCCAATTAACTAACCGTGAGGTAGCTGTTAACTCGTTTTGAATTTAGGCCGATAGGTAGGGCCGGTGCTTGTTGTTGTTTAGTTTGTATTTTTATGTTTATGTCAGGGCTTCCTATTACGAAAATTGCAGACCTAATTATATAGTGTAGTAATTAATGTTCATGCGAGTTGGTTGTTCCCTTTCAAGCGCTGTTTGAATTCCTTGTCATTTTATGAGTAAATTGTGTTACTCATGACGTCTAGTCCTAGCCTTAACTGGGCCGATACCAGCTCTTTTCAATCATACTGCTATTCTATTGCTTGTCTGTAAATATATATATATTTTTTTTATGTTTAATAAATGTATATCTTTGCTACCCGTTGCCTATTATTTCTTCTGGGGGGATTTTGGGATGGAGGTTTCACTAGCAGGCTGGGATTGAGCTGTGAACCAAATTATGAGTGTTTTTTTGTTTATACAATAGCTAACGGTCAGCCAATTGATAAATATAAGCCTTATATTAAGTTTGAAAAAAAGCGGGTAAAGAAAGTAATGATAGAAGATAAGTTAGTTGAATTAAAGCTTGATAGTGGAGTTGGAGTTAATGTGCTTCCATTACATCTGTTTAAGAAAGTAAACAAACTGTTTAAGGTAAGCCTGACCAGTATTATCATTGAAGCTTATGGGGGAGCCAAATATAAACCTGTTGGTAAGGTTGTTCTTCAATATAAGAGCCAAAAGAAGCAAAAGTTCTTAGAATTTGTAATTATTGATAATGAAATGGCTAGGCCATTATTAAGACTAACGGGTTGTCTGGCCTTAAACCTTATAGCACGCAATGATTTTAATATTATTAAAATAGATTCTGTAATAGCTTTCAGCCTTAGGTAAATTATAGTCTGTAAGATTGACTAAATCTTAAGATCTCACGCGATCATATCTCCTGATTCAGCAATCTAGCATTCAGACTAGGTCGTGTTTTTAAACGACATCGTTTGTTTCGCTAAGTATCATTATACAGAGCGTTCTCAAAATAATTATCTTAGGGGAAACACCCCTCCTTTTTTTTATATACAACAGTTAGTTTTGACCTTAAGAGAGGAGGTGGGGGCTGGACATAAATACGCCAGTTTCTAATGAGGCTAGTATAAATTTCTCTACATACTCAGCTACCAAGTTTAACCAACTTGTGGGGATAATATCATACAGCCTGAGTCACTGTTTTGTACGGTGGAAGACCTCAACCCATTTTACAGTAGAAGTCAGAGTTAGATAACAAGATCACAGTGCCGGATGGTTGGGCGTTCAACACCTGCTAGGGTTATAGCGTTGAAAGTAGGTCAGAGCACGGACTGCTGAGTAGGGACATTGACAGAATGAGTACATTTTTCCAAAATCTTTCAGTTAGTTCTAAATTCTACATCACGTTATACACTAGTAGCTTCATTAATTTATTTCGATAAGCCAGATTAAGCGACCCCCACAATTATTTGCTGCTACCTATCCATCCCACCAAACCCATTCTGACACGTGAGGCCCACGGGGCGTGGGTAGCGACAATTCTAAAGTTAAGCTCAGAGGCAAACAGAGATTTGTTTATGGGAATGGGTCAGTTTGAAACCGCAGTCTAATAAAAAATAAAACCTGACTCAGAGCCAGTTGCTAGGCCATCAAGACGAGTTTAATGCAAATTAAGACTAAGGGTTTATGATAAATTGATAAGCTTAGAAAAAGGGAAAGTTGTACTAGTAGAATGAGTAGACCCAGGGACGGCCCTTGCAGTTGCGGTGACCTGGGCAAATCCTGTTAGCGGGGCTCCTGTACATTATATATTGATGTGAGGTTCCTTATGGCTAAAAGCGTCCATATTGGCCTATTTTAACAAGTTTCATGTACATGCAAATTTTGTTTATTGAAATGAAACTCAACTAAGTAAACTGCAGCCAAGTAAGCAAATACAGCACAGGTATAATTGACAATGACTACTGAAACTTAAGTGAAATGGATTGATGTGGGCGCGCTGGGTTGGGTTCGTTGTTGGGAGGGGGAGTATGAATCAGTAGGGTGGTAGCACGCAAGGAAAAACTTCTCCAACGACAGCGATAGAGCCATGGGAGAGGGGACTACGTGAGGGTAAAGAGGCAGTGGGGCGATAGCGAAGAATAAATACAAATTATAATTTTTATTTTTCCGATGTAATTTTTTTAAACCTGAGGCGGGGGGGGAGGGGCCTTATCGTGGGGCTAGGGGCAAATGCCCCGTTCACCCCTGCTTAAAGCTGGCCCTGAGTATCCCCGAAGGGTGGGTTAGCATTTTAGTAGTCATTCAATAACTAGATTGTTCAATTCGGATTTGCATGCACCCTCAAGATTTTAATAAAGCAATACTAAGGGACTTTATTGAAATACAACATTAAAGTAAATCAGCCTTAATCTGAAGAACAAAACAATCTTTACTCTACTAGATTTAAAAGGAGTTTATAGTTGAAATTTAGATGTGGAATCTAGCAATCTCTGTACTGTACATTCATTACGCTTTCGGTTGCTTTGAATTTAATCGAATGCCCTTCAGCATTAGCAGTGCTCCTGTAAAATTTCATAAAGCTAACGTAAAGAACTTTGGTGATAAATCAAACACAATTATTTATTTTGATGATATTTGTAGTAACTGAAAATGAACAAAGTCATGACCAAGGTCTGAAATTAATTTTAGACAAAGCCTTGAATGTTAAATTTAATGAGAGTAAAACTTGGTATAAAGTAAGTGTAGTGAGCTACTTGAGACATTTGTTTTCTGAGGGTGGAATAAAACTTGATCCTGACCATGTCAAGGCCATCATGGCAATAGATGACCAAAATAACAAAACAACTGTAGAGTATATTAGGAATGATTAACTACCTACACAAATTTATACCTACCATGTCTCAAATAACTGTTTCATTAAGAGAAGTACTTAAGAAAAATATGGAATTGCAGTGGCTACCTGCACATACTTCTGTGGTGAATCTTTTGAAAAGTTTAGTTTGCTCAGCGTCTCTGCTAGGAATATTTGATTCAAGAAAGGTAATAACTTTACAGTGTGATTCATCCAAAGATGGTCTAGGTTGTTAAAATCTTGCATAGCTTACTTTTCTAGAAGCCTGACAGAAACAAAAAAATGCTAGGTCCAAGTTGAAAAGGAACTGTTTAGCATTGTTTTTGCAAACGATAAGTTTCACTACGGTATTTTATTTATGGACATAAAATGAACGTGCACACTAATCATAAGCCCTTAACCACACTAATAAACAAAAATGTTAGTCAAATATTGTTTATGGGGTTACAGAGAATGAAATTAAAATGTTAAAATATTACTTAGTGGATAAGTATCTGCCGGGTAAAAATATGCATGTAGCTGACTTGCTGCCTGGGACGTGTATTGAATAAAAGTTTGAAGATGAACAATTTTTGCCTAAAGTAGTTCATTCACCTTCAGGACAGTTGCAAGTTAGTGATAGTAGAAAGAGTGAATTTCCAAACTTCGCTAATAATGATGAGGCATTGATAATGATAAAAAAGGAGTGAGTTTGGTGGGAAACTATAGATGGTACGTGTAGATGGTTAGAGCTCTTACCTATAAATTGTGAACAATCGCATGAAGTAATAGCTAAGCTAAAGCATATTATTAATACCCATGGTCTTCCAAAGGTCAGTGTGGCAGACAACATGCCATTAGGAAGTTATTGACGCAAATGTTTTGGGGGGAAAAAATGAATACAACCATATTGCACTCCTGCGAGAAAGGTAATACAACTCAAAAATTAATGAGTTTGAGTTAAGACAAAGAAAACAATCTTTGAATAAGCACCTATCGACAGGAAAAAAGACACAATTGAGATTTAAGGCCCAGCCGCGAGAATGCAGTAGTATCACATTTCCTCAGGCATATGTGCGCACCGTCCTCCAAGAACAGTGTCACTTTTGACTCGCATCTGTATGGTTTGATTGAGTCTGAAAGGAATAAAGACCCTTTTGTGGTGAGCCAATTTTGATGCTGGAGGTGAGTGGAGTTAATATATTTAACATGTTAGAAAATTGACACATTTAAGAGTTATTACCTTTTTCTTTCAAAATGTTAGTAGTTAATTGGTTTTGAGACCATTAATTTTAGAATTATTAATTTTGGTTTGTGTAGTATTTATTACTCATACCTTATTGGTATATTCAAAGGTCACAACCATCTAGTTCTATATAAAAATAAATCCCCAATTAGGATATAGTTCTGTACGATCACTTTTACTTTCATTCCATTCCACTTCCACAGATCATCACTTTTCCAGCTACCTCAAACACTAACTCTTGGTCTCCCGTTCACCACCTTCTTGCTTCTTTACTTTAATATCTTACAACACTTTCTCCCTTACAAATTTTCTTATCCATAACTACCAGTCCAATCTTCTTGGTGCATGAACCACACGTGTTGATTGTCTCAACAGAGGTTCTGAATCTTCTTTTTTGTTAGTTGACCTTTAAGTTGCCGGTGTTGTCTGTTGAAAAGGTGTTTGTGGTATTTCTTCCATGGGGCTTGTTAGTGGTTGATTTATTGGGCGAGTTTGTGCTTGTGACTTCCTCTGTAAACTAGCAGGAGGACATGTTGCTGGTTGTTGGATTATTTCCTGAAAAGGTGCCTGTTGTAAATTTTATAATTGATTGGTATCCTCTACATATTTATGAAGTTCACTTGTTCCTATTTCCGAGCTGCAGATATGATCTGCATGCACGAACCTACATTGTTCCTTTACCACCACCAAGTACCAATCTATCTTATTTTCTATACTCCTTCTTTCCTTATTCCTTTCCTCTTGCAGTACCAGTTTAAGTAATTATTTTTTTAGTGTTTTCATCATGATTTCAGCTTGACCATTTGACTGTGGATGTTTGGAGGAGAGCAGATATGCCTTAGCCCATTTCTTCTTAGAAAAGCTTCAAACTCTTGGGAAACAAACTGCGGTCCTCCATCTGAGACTATCTTCTCTGGGCACCCATAGGTTTCAAAACATGTCCGAATCCTCTAAATAGTTTTTGTGGATGTAGTAGACTTCATGGGAAACACTTATACCCATTTACTGTAAGCGTCAACTATAATCAAGAAGTTATGTTTGTCTTTTGTAGCAACATCTAAATGTACCTCGTTCCCACTTCTTGTTGTGCCAAGACCAATACTGTAACGGGGCCTTTACCAGTCCTTGTTGTGTAATTTGACAAATGTCACATTTGCGTACCATGTCTTCTATGTCTGAGTCCAGTCTGGGCCACCACACATAGCTGCGAGAAATAGCTTTCATTCGACATAAACCAGGATGTTATTCGTGCAATATTTCTAAGATTGCTTCCTGGAATATTGTAGGAATAACTTCTCGATTTCCCCACATGAAGCAATCTTCTTCAACTGACAGTTCCTCTTTGCGATCTAAGTAGGGCTTTAATGTTACTTCACCCACCTTTCTTGGCCATCCGTTCAAAGTAAAATCCAAAACTGCCCTCCGAGTTTTGTCCTTTCTTGTTTTTCACTCAATTTCTTTGGCTGTGATAGGTAAATCCATAAAGGGAGAAAATAAATTAAAACTCTGCTCTGACTCTTTTCCTTTTCACTAGGAAGTCTTGCCAGTGAATCTGCTTCAGGAATTTCACTTCCCTTTCGGTATACCAACTGGTAATTATATGCTGCTAAAAGGATCGCCCAGCGTTGTACTTTTGCTGCTGCCATTACAGGTACCCCACTTATAGCACTTTACAGTGATGTAAGTGTCTTACGATCTGTTATTAGTTTAAAGGATCTAACAAATAAATATTTACGGATTTTTTTACAGCTGAACACTAAAGCCAAAGTCTCTTTTCTTATGTGAGCATGGTTCTGTTCACATTTAGACAACGCGCGTGACCCAAAAGCTACATGTATTATGGTACCATCTTCCATAATATGGGAGAGCACCCCTCTTACTCCATATGGACTAGCATCCATCACACGTCACTTGAATTAGAAAATTTAGGTTAAATGGTACAAAAGCCTAACTTTTTATTAATCTCTCTTTGCTTTTCTCGAAGGTTGACTGTCAGTTAGTATCCCAATTCCATTTTGATTTAGATTCCAATAATATGTATAAGAGGTGAAGCTCTGTTGCTAAATTATTTAAGAATCTACCATAGTAATTTATGAATCCAAGATATGCCCTTAACCTATTGACATCACTGGGCATTGATGCATCTAATATAGCTTTGACAAGTCCATCCGATGGATTGATACCATTCTCATCAAGTTTATGTCCCACAAATACTATACAAGTTTTCAAGAATTCACATTTTGATAAATTAGGCTTAATTCCATATTCTTTTAGTCTCTGTGACACCTTTTATGTCTTCTCGTAGGCATCCACCCTATCCCTACCTACTACCAGTATACCGTCAACGTAACAATAAATTATCTTCCAGTCCCTGTGTTGCCCTATCCATGCATTGTTGAAAAACTTGTGCTGCTACTGCTATCCCATAAGGGAGGCGTGCAAACCTATAAAGTCCTTTATGAGTGTTTACTGTAAGGAGTGAATGTGAGCGTTCACCCACCTCTAACTGTAAATATGATTTTCTCAAATCAATCTTGAAGAAAGCTTTGCCTCCTGAGATACCAGTGAAAATATCTTCAGGGGTTGGTAGAGGATAGTGTCCACTTTTAATGTATTGGTTCAAAGTCACTTTAAAGTCACCGCATAACCTTATTGCCTTACTACTGTGCTTTGCCACACACATTAGTGGTATATATATACATATTATCCCTGCTTTTTCTAATTCCTCCAACTCTTTTTCCCCTTACCCTCTAATCGCATACGGAACCGATCGGGTTTTACAATATACTGGGAGGAAATGTTCTTTAAGCAGGATCTCTGCTTTGATTCCTTTTGTCGGGCTTAATGGTTTCTCAAACAATGTTTTGTGTTCTTTAAAATTTCTCAGATGTATACATACATATATATATATATCTTTTCCCTGTTAATCACCTGCGCTTCTGAAGACCAGTCAATTTTTAATACCTTGAGCCAGTTTCTTCTTAATAAAGCCTGAGATATGGTAGAACCCGAATCCGGACAACTGGGCGCGGCCAACTGGGCGCCAGACCAACTGGGCGCCAGGCCAACTGGGCGCCAAAAGTAACCCCACTTTTTTCTTTTTTAACAAAAAGTCACTTTTTTGCAATGCATTTTTTCTTTTTAATTTTTCTTTTTAAAAAAATCACTTTTTTGTAATGCATTTTTTCTTTTTAATTAAAAAGTGATTAGTAAAAACCAAAAATACATTCTTTTTTTAGTTATATATTTCTCAATTAAAATTAAAAAGTGCTGGGTAAAAACTATCATAATGCAAAGTGATGGGTCTCTATTACTATAGTCCCTTACTAGTCTTAAAATTCTAGCATTGACTTCTCAATACTTTCTTTTTTCGGCGTGGGATCATGTCCAGCTACAAGATGTTCATAGAAGATATCTCTTGCAGCTTGTACTTTACGTAGAGCATCAATAAATTTCCATATTGTGGGATGTTGCATGCCCAGCTCAGTTCCTAGCCTGCGATGTGCAGCTTCAGCATGGTTGTTAGTACGATCTGTACCATTTAATACTCTTGTGTAAAGATTCCACATATTTGGTGGAAATAATGCCACTCGTCGTCCAACGCCTCTGCGATTTCTACGACCTATATAATTGTCTTCAAGCCAGTCTATCAGGGGCTGCAAATTGTCTGGAAGTTCTTCTGCCAACAAATCTAAAGCTTGGTCTAAATCATTTTCTGGTACAAATGCCAGAGCAGATATCATCCTTGCTTTGAAACAAAACTCGGCATTGTTTTTGTATTGTTGAATAACAACGCACATATTTGTTTTCTCATGTTATGTGTTATATGTTAGAAACAACCATGTAGTTCAACTTGGGGAAAACACTCTATAATAGCACTTATTGCAGCGGATTCAAAGTCACATGAAAATGTTTGTGGTTGAAAGGTAGGTTCAATTTCTTGTAGCATTTCAAAATGTCGTACGTACGTAGCTCTTTGTTTATTAGGTAGGAGTGCACATATAATTGGATGCACCCTTACAAATTGCTTACCAAGCACCGTATAGATTTGTGCAAACAGTAGTGGGGCAGTCTTAAATGTTCAATCTCCATATAAGGCCTCTGCGTCACGTAATATTTGCAGATTACGTTGTCAACCAAAAATAAGGATTAATTTTCATTTTTTGTGGGTTTTTTTTAGAAATTTTATCATATCAAATAGTCTAACTTTATAAATATAAATTAATTAAGTTTCCTTTACTAAATTTTTTTTAAAACAACTCCAAAAATGAATATTTACGTAATTGAAAAATATATGATGTTGCGCTGAAAAATATGATTAATTAAAAAAAGTTCATTTTTAGTTTTTATCCGTCACTTTTTAATTTTAATTGAAAAATTTATGAAAAAAATGGTGCAATTTTTTTATTCTAAAAAAATTTGAATAAGTTAATTTAAAAAAAGTTTTATCTTAGCGCCCAGTTGTCTTGGCACCCAGTTGTCTTGGCGCCCAGTTGTCTTGGCGCCCAGTTGTCCTGGCGCCCAGTTCGCGCGCGCCCGGTTGGCCGCGCCCGGTTGGCGGCGCCCAGTTGTCCTAGACCGGGTAGAACCACCCTTTATCACTACAACCGGGAGCTGTACGGTTTGTCCCTTGTGTGATATTGTCGCTTGGAACACCCGTTGTACTTCAAGTGGCTGTCCTTAGTATGTTTTAAGCTTTAAGGATGTCGGACTTATTTATTAATTTGTGAGAATTGATTTCTATAAAACTTTTCGGAAAATATGTTTACTACAGCCCCACTATCGACTATACCATACAGGTTTCCTGTTCACAAATACTATTACTGTCCATTGTTCCTCTAGATCTTTCACATTAATCGCATGAATATTGCACAGATCCAAACTGCCCTCTTCTACTTCTGGTTCTACTGCCGGCACTTTCCCAGCACTTTTACACACCAATTTTAAATTACCTACTTTTCCGCACCTATGGCATCTGCTATTTTTGAAAAACAACCGTTTGCATAATGATACTTAATACCACAATGATAGCATTAATACACTTTGGACCTCTCCTTTGTCTTGTCCATATTTCCTGCCCTCTGTATAACTCTCTGTTGCCTGCACCCTTCAGCTCTATCCAACTTGTACACATTTTCTATACAACTTGATCCCGGCTGACTATGAAACACTTTCACTTGACGATCAGCTTCCTCTAGACGCAGTCCTACGTTTAGTGCCTCTTGAAATGTTATTTCCACTTCCACCATTAACTTTTGTTGAATCGCTTATGATAGCAAACCACTAACTAACCTATCACGCAAAGATTCACCTAGAAACGCTCCATGGTTGCATGAAGCGACTATATGTTTAATTTCCATGGCATATTCCACAATACTTTCACCTTCTCGTTGAAACCTCTTCCCTAACCTCACTCTCTCGGATATAATGGATTTTCTAGGCGCATAATGTTGTTTCATTACATTAACCAACGCCACAAACGTTTTTGAAGAAGGCAGATCTGGTACCAACAAGTTTTTTAAAACTTTATATGTTTTTGGTCCGATCATCGTCAATAATAATGGAACTTTAGATTCGTCTTGCACATTATGTACCAATAAATGCATATCCTCTCTTTCCAAATAACTCATCAAGTCTTCCACCTACTCATTAAATTCGTTAAATTTTTTGCCACCCATCATAGTTGCCGCGAAAGTTTCACTCATCCCCCCACTAGGGTTGGCTTATTGTGATTTTCCTCGTCTCCACTGTAGTATTTATTACTCATACCTTTTTGGTATATTTAAAGGTCACAACCGTCTAGTTCTATATAACAATAAATTCCCACCTTGGATATAGTTCTGTATGTTAACATTTACTTTCATTCCATTCCACTTCCACAGATCATCACTTCTCCAGCTACCTCAAAAATTATTTTCTTGACCTCCCGTTCAGCGCCTTCTTGCTTCTTCATTTTAATAGCTTACGAAAGTGTGTGTCTTTTTTTTGGTTAAATATATATACCAACAATACCATTAAGTATAGGGAAAGTGTAACTTTTGTCTTAAGACAGTTTTCTGGTAATATACCAGAAACTCATTAACTTTGTGACAGTTTGCTACTTACTAATTTTGACTTGTCTCACTTTTACCGCTTATATTTTAAATAAAATAGTAATAAGCCTCTTGTTGGTTTTGACTAATGTAGTTTTCCTTGTTTTTGAATACTATCCGTATTTATAGGCCTATCAGTAGCTTAGTGGACCTCAAGTGATTTAAAATTTATTTACGGCAAAATACTTTCATAAAATATTTACAAAAGTATAAACAAAATGTATTTGACATTGTTAGCAGAGAAAATAAAGACTAAAACGTCATGTTAATTGTAATGTACTTTATTTGGAACTAAAACCCTTTGATTTTTACTTTTTTTTTTATTACTATAGGCCCTATCACGGAACATGTATATGGAGTCATAAACTGTAGTCTATATTCTTTGCAATCTCTAATTTGGTTAATGAAATGATAAGTGAGTTTTTTCAGGTTCTCAATGTCCTCAAGAATAAAAAAAAAATCCTCGAAACTTCTTTGAAGAAGAGGCCGATTGACCTGTATGGTGTATATTGATAAGAAAAGATCAAAAACTCAAGCTGATTAAAAAACTGAATAAAGTGAAAATGACGTGATTGTTTCAGAAAACGAAGTTGTTAGGCGGTGAGAAAGATGCCATCAATCAGCAAGAAAAGACACAATTAATGAGGAAAAAGGAGAAATAGATGAAAACTCCATATATTTTAGAAGAGTTTGCAACACGAACAAAACAGTTTCACCAAAGACTTGTGAACGTACAAAAGACGTAGAAGAAGTTAGAAACGAAGCAGAAAATATCATTAAGATCCAGGGAATGGAAAAAATAAACAACCATGATTTAGAGACGTTACTTGAAGCAGACAAATAAGAATATGAAATGATAACTCATTCCAAATAGCAAATTTTTAACAGTTGTGACCTGGAGATGAAAATTTGAAGACTTCAGTGGACACATGCCAGTGATCAGTTAGCAAGCGAGAAAAGCGAAATTGACGATTCGGATAAAGATCCAGATTTTGAAGCAACCTCTACTAGCTTAAGTGATTCAAATTCGTAAAATAGTGCCAACTTAATCATGACCATTAATATCGAAGATGAAGACGGTGTCAAAAAACCAAAACCAAGAAGGGAAAGAAAGATGTTGCTGATCCAAGAGAATGAAAAAACAAGGGTAAGTTATTTATAAATAAAGGGAAATCCTATGTATCTACTTCAAAACAGAAGACAAAGATCAGGGCTAGAAAGATGCAACCTCTTTGCACAAATAAAAGCAAATTGCAATATTAAAAAAAAAAAAATCAACCACTACCATAGACAAGCAATATTTAATAAATATTGGGCGATTAATGATCTCCAATAGCAGTGAGCATCAATTTCCCAAAGTATGAGAGAAATCAAGCCAATTTATCAATACAGAAAAAGAAGGGAGTAACCACCTTCCGAATCAGGCCTTCAATTTATAAATGAAGAAAAAGAAGTATGAATTTGTAAACAGTTTTTCAAGTCTACATTAGACATTAATGATAGGCCTATTAGGACGGTGATAGCAAAAACCAAATATGATAGATTTCTGATAGTTGAATTTAGAGGTACACATGGATAGCATAAAAAAAATCGATTCTGTTGTTAAAGATAGTGAGAAAAATCACATAAACAAAATACCAAGGCTTGAAAGCCCCTACCTACGTGCACAAACAACCCGAGAATACATAGAAGGTGGGAAAACACTAGCTGATCTTTATCGTTATTACAAAGAAGATTGTAACAAAAGTAAAATCACGTTTGCAACTGAAACTATGTAGGTACAGACGAATTTTTAATGACGAATACAACATTTTTTAATTTTATTTTTTCCACTGAGAAAATATCATTGTACTTTATGTAAAGCTTTCAACAACATTGAAGGTGATGAAAATGAATAAATGAAATAAAAGTACGATACTCATCTGAAAGAGAGAGATCTATCTAGAGCAGAGAAAGATTATGACAAGAAACGACAGAAAAATGATCCCAATTTTATAGTGGCCACTTACGATCTGCAGGCAGTGTTACCGGCCCCTAAGGGTTAAGATTCTGTCTTATATTATAAATCTAAGCTGAAGTCTTACAATTTTACCATAAGTGATATTTGCTTAGATAAATCAGAATGCGTGAAAATGAGGAAAACTGGGGTGTGAGCGAGATCAAATCGTACGTTCCCAATTATTTAGAACGTTTAGTTCAAACGCTGGTCCTGGTGTATCGGTGAATCGCCTTACTTCCTAGTGGTAGTGACACGGTCAACGGTATACTGTCCGGCAAGGCAGTTTCTATAGTAGAGATTCTGGTTTGCAAGAATAGTGCAAGCGCGCTCAGGGTAAGACTGAACAATGGTTGTACTTGTATACGTGTGTGGTATACAAGCTAAAATGTGCCAACACCGATCGGTACAGCATCCTTACCATAAGCAGTGAATACCGACATAGGTGCGGGTACAATCAAGGCCAGTAACTGGGTCTACTCTATTTAAAATTAGTATAAGAAACTGTGGTGCACTAGTCTTGGATGACCAAAGCTATGATGGGCAACTGAGGTTAAAACTGAAGAGCCCACCGATTGATAAACTGGCAAGAATATAGACTATTGGAACGTGGAATGTGAGAGGAGTGTGTTAGAGTAGATGATTGGAATAAAAATTGATATTTTGTGTGTATGTGAAACCAAGCGGAAAGGGAAAGATATTTTGATGATGGGGTGATGGTATCCTGGCACTGTGGTCAGGTGTGGATGAATGAGATTGGGGAAGTCATGGAGTAGGTTTAATCCTTAACCCAACAGCTAAGCTGTTTGTAAAAATATATGAATTGGTGTCATATAAAATTCTATGGGTACGTATGAGAATAAGTATTCGTAGATTTATGTTGGTTGCTGGTTATACTCCGGTGGAAGATGAAGATGAGAATGAGAAAGCGGAGTTTTGGAATGAGCTCAGTGAAGTATTGAATGCATGTGAACCTGGTGAAAGAATGATATTTTTTAGGATATATGAATGGATGGGTGGGTACACAAAGAGAGAATTCAGAAGGAGTGTTAGGAAGATATGGTGATGACAGAGTAAACGAGAATGGTAATTAATTAATGAGTCGGTCTTTAGAAAAAGGTTTATTTGTATTGAACACGTGGTTTAAGCACAAAGATATTCACTTGTATACATGGCAAAGGGGTGTTTCGAGAACGAGGATTTACTTTGTAGTGTAAGATGAGATACTGAGAAGTTTAGTAAAGAATACTAAGGCTATGCGTGTCGCTGAATGTGGAACGGATCACTTTCTAATGATTTCAGATGTTGAATTAGGTAGACATTTTGTGAGGAAGCAGTGAAAGTGTAGTATGCGAGTTAAAGTGGAAAAATTGCAGGATAAAAGTGTGAGAGCGCAATATGAAAGATTGCTGGTTGAAAAATTGACTTTACAAGAGCATGAATGGAATGTCGAAATAAATGTTAATGCCATTGAAAAAGCTTGGAACAGAATAAAAAATTGTAGTTGAGTGCGCAAAAGTTGTGTGTGGATCTACTGTGGTGGTAAACTTAAAAAGAGATGCATGGTGGAATGAACAGGTAAAATAAGCTATGAGAGAAAAGAAAGAAGCACACAAAAGAATGATTGCTGTGAAGAGTGAAACAGAACATAAGAGGATGTGGGACGTATACAAAGAGAAAAGGATTAATGCAAAGAAAGTAGTAAAGGAGAGTAAAGAGAAAATTAGATTAAAAGAAGAAGAAAGAATGCAGGATGATTTTTAAAGTAATACGAAGCTGTTTTAGGAGTAAGTAAAGAGAACGAAACAAGGAGTGTGAGAAAAGACCTGTGGCATTCAGAATGAACGTGGTTAGATGATCTGAGATGGAAACGGCATAAGAGAGCGATGGAGAAACTATTTTAAGCAATTGTATGGTGAAAATATGGAGAAAGTAGCATAAAAAAAGGGAAAATGTCATAAGGAGTGAAATAATTAAGTAGGCTAAGGTGTTTAACGCTATGAAAATGTTAAAGATTGGCAAAGCTGAGGGCGTAGATGGGATCACAAGTGAAATGCTTAAGTGTGGGGGCACGGTATTACTGGCCAGATTGATTGAGTTGTTCACTGTGTGTGCTGGGATTGTGAACGTTCCTAATGACTGGAAGAATACCACCATTGTTCCTTTGTATCAAGGCAGTAAGAGTGAATGTGAGAATTATAGGGTAATTAGTTTGTTGAGTATTAACGGCAAAGTTTTTGGGAATGTTTTAGTAGAGAAGAGTGCGGGAAAAAATTGCGGGCAATATTTGTGTAGTTTCATGCTAGGTAGAGGTTGCATGAACCAGATATTTGCATTGTAACAGGTGATTGAGAAATGTGTGGCAGTAAGAAAGAAAGTTCATTGTGCATTTGTTGTTCTGGGTAGAGCGCATGCTCAAGTGAATAGGAGCAGGTTATGGAATGTTCTTAGAGAGATTTGTGTGGATGTATGGTTAGTAAATGCAATTAAGGTGGTGTATGATGGAAGTAAAGAATTTTTTAGGGTGGACGGAGCTTTGAGCGAATGGTTGGACATTTAATAGGGTGTTAGACAAGGTTGTGTTATGTCTCCATGGTTGTTTAATTTTTTATGGATAATTGTATGAGGGATGCTTGTGAGGACGTGGATGGTGTACAATTGGATGATGTAAATGTGAGAGTGCTGTTATATGCAGATGATGCTGTATTAATGGCTGATAAGGAAAGTGACTTGCAGAATGCATTAAATCGTTTGAGTGTGGTGACAGACAAAATGGATCTTCGTATAAATTTATCCAAAACTAGGGTATTGGTTTTTGATAAGGACGGATTGGGAAATGATTGTCAACTTTGTATAAATGGAAACTGTTAGAACAAGTGAATAATTTTGTGTATCTGGGCAGAATGTTTAGTAGAAATGGAAGGATAGATGGTGAAATCGACATAAGGGTGAATGCATCTCGGAGAGTAATCTGATGTATGTGGGCTATTGTAAAGAATGAGGGAGTATCAAAAGAGGCAACGATGGCAGTATATAAAAGTGTGTTAACGCCAAAATCGTGCACCCACACACCTGACTGCCATAGCCTAGTCTCAAAGACTACTCTCAGTAGCTAATAGTTGGGTACAAATGATAAATAAATAAATAACTTCTTTTTTTATAAGGATATATTCTAGGCGGCATGACCCGAGTAAACTCCTTCTATGTTTCTTAAACCTCCCAGCTATCATTTACCACTCATCCTATATATAATTGCTAGATACAGCTTAAACATATATTTTTATTAGATAGGAATGCTTTATAAACCAATAGGGTGAACAGAAAAACGATACTCTAATCATTTTTGCTATAGTAGTTATAATAAATCTTTTAAATTAAAAAAAAATCCATATTACGAAGTAAAATGTTTAACAAGAAAGTTGATGTACATAAATTAAAAAACTAAGTACAAATATTAATGAACTGAAATCCCATCTAATTGAGAAAAACCGTAGGGGCGTTGTTTCATAGCTAATTGTGCTGAGACATGACCAAATCATAATAATCTAATATCATTCTCACAAAAATTATCTAAACCAAATAAATGAAAGGCATGGATCCGTTACGTAAATGTACGCTGTCGCCAGCTGACAGCGAAAGCAAGAAAATAAAATGACATTAATGGCTAACGCTAGGTTCACAATAGCCAAACGAGCCTTTCTCCAAATTCCTATAAATAATAAGTTTATACCCTTAGGAAATAAATTCTAGTCTTTTCATAGGTGTTAACATTACAACAGAGATCCAATTACTTTACGAATATAGGGATTCTATAAAAGACAAAACATAAGATCATGGCTCGTTTCATGCAACGTGAAGACACCTTAATTCCTAAAACGTCCTAAACGTACGCGCCCAAAGGGGTTAAATAGGATACAAGCTATGTAGTACCATCAGAACGAACCTTCGGTGAGTGAATAACAGAGTTACTATGTGTAAAACCAAAACAATTGAAGTTAATTAGTTGTCCCCTAATTAACGATAGTAAAGCCTGGATAGTAACCATATATAGCTTAGCTTATCCTTAGAAACAAGGCAAATAAAGATTACCTTCATACAATATCCCCATTCGAAGGAACTTTTTCATCAAGCCCACCATCCTAGAAATAATTAACTATCTGTTAACTATCTAAGAAAAACATACTTGAAATAGTGGCCTAGGGCACACACAAAATGACTTACATGTTCTGAACGTTAAGAACCTCCTAAATTGAGCAGTATACAATTTCAATTGCCTAAAGAGATTTTTGAAAAGATTTAGTTGCTACAAGTTAACTAAAATCGAAAAGTGAATTAGCTTATATGACTATATGTCCACCTTGACCGAGATTTGCCCTCCGAGAGTGCCATCTTAATGTTGGAGTGGGTGTTTTATTAAATTTCTTAATGGAAGGCTGTATACTAGTTGACCAGAAGAAAGGGTAGAATCACGTGGAACCATCTCATAGTTGAACCAATCAACGTCCTCTTGTTCCCTAAGAATTTGCACGTCCACCAACCTCCCCTGGAGAGCACTTCAGGGGGTGGGGGGGTGGGTGGAAAGAAGAATCAATGTTAATTTCCTCTCTCTTTCACTTGCGATTTTTGTTTTTATGNGGGGGTGGGGGGGTGGGTGGAAAGAAGAATCAATGTTAATTTCCTCTCTCTTTCACTTGCGATTTTTGTTTTTATGTGTTGATTCCAGGAGTCTCAGCGAGGCCTATTCAATGCGATGACTATCACGTTTTCTCGGTTTCTCGGGAGGTGATGATGTGTTAGAAGTATCGTTTCATACGGTACAATTGTTTTACGGATGTGAAGCGAGGATTTGTCAGGAGAAACACAAGAGCATGGTGAATGCGGTTGGAATGAGATATCTAAGAAAATATGTATGTGGAAAAACTCGTATGGACAGAGTCAGTAATGAATGGGTTCTAAAGGAGTGTGGTTTGAAAAATAATCCAATAGGTCAATGTGAAATAAGTGTCTTAAGACGGTCGTTTGGGCAGATTGAGAGGGTGAGTATGGATCGAGTGAAGAAACAAATATAAGAAGGTAAAGTGTATTGATCAAAAGGAAGGGGTAGGCCATGTAAGACGTGGCTAAATGTAGTAGATGAATATGTGAAAAAGAGATATATTAAAAGCCGGTTGCACAAACATCATATTGATTCTTCAATCACCGGATTGTCAATCAGCTTAATCATAGATCAAGAAAAATTTGGG